>JAHDVE020000758.1:0-40418 GCA_022606495.2 Halesus radiatus
GGCAGAACAGTGAAACCAAAACTAATCATTACCTGCGGTGTATCAGGAGCAATCCAGTTTACTTCTTGTATGAAGGGTTCTGAATGTATTATAGCCATTGATTCTAACCCTGAAGCCCTAATCTTCAACATCGCAAACTATTGCATTGTAGATGACCTATATCAAGTTATCCCACAGCTTATTGAGCGGTTAAATGCATTTAAGGAGGACGAAACCCATGGAATTTACCTACAACAAACTATCAAAGGATGGGATTGAATACATAAAACATATTACCGCCCCCAACCGTGTCTTCACAGGTGATAAAATTAAAACTGAATACTACCACGATGAAATGCCAGAGTACGGAATTTACCCTCCTGACCTTTATGTGGAGGTAATCAACAAAAAAGAAGTATCTGAAATCATGAAATATGCATTTGAACATACCATTCCAGTAGTAGCAAGAGGTGCGGGCACTGGTCTGGCCGGAGGTGCAACCTGTAAATTTGGTGGAATCATGATTTCTCTTATGAAAATGAATCAAATATTAGGTATTGATACTGCCAACATGACCATTACATCTGAACCAGGTGCTCTACTTACCGAAATTTCCGATGCTGCTACTGCTGCCGGACTGTTCTACCCACCAGATCCAGGTGAACGAACCGCTTCTATAGGAGGTACTGTTATAACCAATGCTGGAGGTATGCGTGCAGTGCGTTATGGTGTTACCAGAGATTATGTACGTTCCATTGAAGCAGTTTTACCAAATGGAGACATTGTTAATTTCTCCTCCAATGTTGTTAAAAATACCACAGGTTATGATATTAAAGACTTAATCATTGGTTCTGAAGGAACACTATGCATCTGCACACAAGTGACGCTAAAATTAATACCACCTCCAAAATTTTCTTATACCTTGGTGGTACCATTTGAAGAAATAGACCCCTGTATTGAAACAGTACCCAAACTTTTGCAGCTAAACTTCGTCCCAACCGCCATCGAATTTGTAGAAAAAGAACTTTTAGAAATTGTAAAAAACCAGCTCAATAAACCATTCCCTGATCGAAGTGGCAATGCGTACCTGATCGTTATGTATGATGGTACCACAAAAGAAGAGGTAGAAATGGCTTGTAATCAGGCGGCTGATGTCTGTCTGGATGCTGGAGCTTTGGATGTAAAAATTGCTGATTCTGCAGAACGAAGCGGATCTGTATGGTCTGTAAGAGCCGCAGTACTAGAAGGTATGAAAGCAGACAGTGAAGCCCAGGAAGAATGTGATGTAGTTGTTCCCAGAGCCCATATTGCTACTTTTGTGAAAGCAGCAAAAGAAATCGGGAAAAAGTACAATATTCGTATTATAACCGTAGGGCATGCCGGAGATGGTAATATACATACAGAAATGCTGCGCAACAATCTTAGTGAAACCGAATGGAAAACCAATACTCATGCCTGCCTAAAAGAGCTTTATGCAAAATCCAAAGAACTAGGCGGACAACTTTCTGGTGAACATGGAATTGGTAATGGCCGCTTAGAATATTTAGAAGAATTTATTGGTTCACCAATGTATCGACTCTTCCAATCAGTAAAATTAGCTTTTGATGAAAAAAACATTTTAAATCCAGGAAAATTAGTAAAATTTCAAAGATAAAATCCGGATAAAGTAGAAAAGAGGGAACATGTATGATTGATAAAAATAAAATGCCTCTGGCAATAGGAATTGCCTTTGTTGGGTTCACTACACAATTTGGAGGTGGATTCGCCTCTGGTGCACAGCTTTACCAGTACTTTGTAAACTATGGTATTTGGGCTCTGGCCATGCCTATTTTGTCACAGCTGCTTTTGGCTGTATTCTTTTGGTACGGCATGCGTTATGCTTATGCACATAAAACTTATGATTATCGTAGTTTTTCTGATAGTTTCTATGGTAACTATAAGCATATTTTCTCTAATTTGTATGAAATTGTTTACCTAATGCTTATTTGTTTGGCTCCAGCGGTAGCTTTTGCAACTGGAGGTTCCACCCTAAGTACTCTTACCAAACTACCTTTTTGGGTATCTACTCTCATTATAGGTGGATTTATATTTATCATAGCACTTTATGGCACCGATATTGTACGTAAATGTGCCTCTACTTTGTCAGTCCTTATTATTATTGGTCTCTTAGTGGTATTAGTTCCTAATGTGATTGTACAATGGGGAACCATTATGGAATCTATAGGGAAAATGGCAGGTGGTATGGTTCCTCTAGGCTCTGGGGAAACAGGTTCTCTAGCTAGTGCTTTGTGGAGCAGCCTGGTATACTTTTTCTTCCAGTTAGCATCTATTGGACTCATGTATCAGCATGTGAAACCACTTACAGATGAAAAACAGTTAAAAACCAGTATGATATATATGTTTATTGTAAATACAGTAACCATTGTATTGGCTGTGGTAGGGATGTTTGCAATTGCATTTAATGATCAGCTCACAACGACCTCTATTCCTATGCTTCTATTTGTAAAAAATGGCGTAGGTGCAACAGTGTTGACTCCCATTATATCCATATTAATTATTTTAGGAGCAGTTTCAACTGCTGTAAACATGATTGCTGGAATTGTTCACCGTGTTGTTACTGCATTGGAGAAAAAGGAAACAGAAAAGGTTGCTGCACCTAAACGGCGCTTACGTAATGCTGTAGCTGCATTTTTATTTACTCTTATGTCCTTTTCTATTGCTCAGTTTGGTCTGATTCCTCTAGTAAAAATAGGTTATTCCTATTTAGGATATGCTTCTATTATTGCAGTTGGCATACCATTTCTGATTGGAATGATTATAAAAAGAAAGTAATTCGCACTAAAGTATAAAATAGGCTGTTGCAATAACGAGATGATTCACTTAATATAGTTTGATAAGTTAAATATCAAATCTATATTTTGTAACATAGTCGTAATGCAGCAGCCTATATTGTATTCCTACATTCAATCACCAATGGATTGACAGATTCATTTACATTTTGATAACAACTTTTCCTTTTGGATGTCCATTTGCAACAAATAATAATGCCTCATTAACTTGCTCTAATGTGAATACGGTAGGGTCAATGGCTGGTATTATGTTATTATCTTCAATGATTTTAGTTATTTCTTTCAACTGTTTTCCATCTGAACGGACAAAGATAAAATGATATTCTATCTCTTGTTTTTTTGCTATACGATCAAATTTAGCCCCAGCCAAACTAAAAAGTTTTTGTTTCCATAAGGGAAAACCATGATTGATTGCAAATCGTTTATTAGGACCATTGCGAAGACTCAATAAACGTCCGCCAGGTTTTATAATTGATAACTCATGTTCAAATTCGCTTGCACCCAACGTATCAATAACACAATCAACTTTCCCCAAAACCTCCCAATAATTTTCTTTTGTATAATCAATATATTGGTCTGCTCCAGCAGCCAGCGTTCGTTCACTGGCTTCCTTGCTTCCAGAAACAATTACCTTCAACCCCATTGATTTTGCAATAGGTACAGCCATTTGTCCAAAACTTCCAGAACCGCCAGCTATAAAAACAGTTTGACCTTTTCGTGCATTCAGCTCCTCATGCAGCCCTTGGTAAGCCGTCAATCCTGTTAACACAGCTGCTGCCCCTGTAATGAAATCAAGATTTCTAGGTAAATGCCAAATTGCCTCTACATCAACAGCAACATATTCAGCAAAAGCACCGATTTTTTCTATTGGTAGGCGTGTATAAATTATGTCACCCTCCTTAAATTCAGTGACCAATTTCCCCACCTTCTTAATAGTTCCAGTCAATTCGTTTCCTATGGTCAAGGGCATTTTATAATCTTGGATTAACTTCACACTTCCTGTAATGTTTAATATTTCCAAAGGATTGACAGCCGCTACAGCCACTTTCACCAAAACTTCATTCTCGTTAATCACTGGCATTGGAATATCTACAAGTTCCGCCTTTATTATTTTTGAATACTTCCTAATTTGAACAGCTTTCATTTTAATACTCCTTCTATGAATTATTTATCTCTATGTTTATTATTTTTATTTTTGATTCTCTGATACTACTGGTTGTCTTTCCTGCTACTACAGGATTTTTTTATTGCCTATGAAGCAGCAAATAAAACAGCCTTATTTCATTTTTTTGCTTCTATCTGCTTCTTATGCCATCATTGGCTTTCCTTTTCCCTATCATCTATGGTTTCATAATCATCCAATATCTGCCTTAATCTATAACTTGACATAGCTTTCTGAACAGATTCCGCTATCATGAGATAAGGCTTCTCCAATAATTCGTTGATTTTACTCCCTACAGGACATTCAATAGACGGATTTAGGTGTACACCAATTAACTCATCCAATGAAACAGTATCTACCGCTTTATACACATCCCAAATTGTGACATCGTTAGGGTCGACAATCAACGAAGCACCTCCAGATCCTCGCTGTACATCTACAATTCCCGCCTTTTTTAAACTTCCAATTACATTTCTAACAATGACTGGATTAGTGCCGACACTCATGGCCAACAATTCACTGGTCAGTTTTTTGTCTTTGTATACTTCCAGCAGAACAAGTAGATGAAGGGCAACAGAACATTTTGTACTAATACGCATAATAAAAACCTCCTTTCATCATTATAGCAGAAAACCTCATCGTTGTAAACATTCAAGTTACAACGAATCATAGTATCATGTGTTGAAAACAATTAAATTATAACAAGAAGACTAAACGAAGAACCATGAATGTGACCTTGCTAATTGGTGGTTATTGGTAAATTTATAAAAGACACAATGCATTTCTTGTAACAATTATTTTACTTCAGGCAGTTAAGCTACAAGATATTTACAAAATAATAGTATTGTTTTAATTCCATAAAAAAGTGTCTTCGACACATCAACTCCCCTAGCCCCTCATTCATGAGGGGAAATAGGGGTTTCCTTTTTGTGACTTTTTCTTTATAATAGTCTTATGAATATTCTGCAAAAGATTTTTATTGACCATTATGAAGAAATGCTCTATCTTCTTCATCCTCGTGACGTTGTCATTGAAAATGTTGAAAAAATGATTCACTGTGGAGATCCCTCTTTCGGCGGCGCCATGTATGGATGTCCTTTTTGTGATGAGCTTAAATTTGTTCCCTTTCGCTGTCACTCCAAGTTTTGCCCCACCTGTGGCAATAAGTATTGTATTGATCGTTCCACCCAAATGTCCTTTAAACTCATAAGGTGCACTCACCGCCACTGTGTTTTTACCGTGGATGAAGAGCTCCGTCACTTCTTTTTGAAGGATCGTTCCCTGCTGGATTGTCTTTTTCAAGCAGTGCGTAGTGTCATTCTCCGTATGTTCCACTCGATGAATAAAAGCAAAAACTTTGTTCCCGGTTTCATTTGTGTACTTCATACATTTGGCAGACCGCTCGAATGGAACCCGCATATCCATTGCCTCCTTTCAGAAGGTGGATTCTCGGACGATGGGTTTTGGCGCGTGGTAAAGCATTTCAACTACACCTATTTAAGGAAGGCTTTTCAGACTGCTCTTCTCAATGAAATGGAAAAACACATCGGAACCTCTTTTAAAAAAATGAAATCTCACATCTACCGCAAAGACAAAAACGGATTCTATGTTTTTGCCAAGCCAAACCTCTGTGAGCCTGATACCGTCGTAAAATATATCAGTCGCTATCTCGGACGCCCTGTGATTGCCACCTCCAGGATTGATTCTTACGACAGCACTAACGTAACCTTCCATTATCACAAGCATGAGGATAACTCTTATGTTGAGAAAACCATTCCCGTGCTGGACTTCATGAAGCTTCTCATTCAACATATACCGGAAAAGCATTTCAAGATGACTCGATATTATGGTCTATATGCAAGGCACCGCGAGGCAGACAAGCAGCTTTTTAAGGCTGTTCCAAAATCAAAGCACAAATTCATATTGGACTTCAATCGGTGGCGCACACTTTTTCTTTTATCATTCGGCTATGATCCGTTACAATGCCCAAAATGTAAGCATGATATGGTTTTTTTAGAACTCTACCATAAACACAAACGAGTCCCTCTAGTTGAACTTTATGAAAGGGCAATGGCAAAATATCGCTGCCGCTCCAGTGGAAATTCCGCTTGATTTTTTATCCCATCTGTTTCATACTGGAAGTATTCAAAGTTGGGAGGCACTTCAATGGATCCAAAAAAACTAGAGGAACTCAGGCAAAAATATATCATAAATCCTCCGGAAGGCATGACGCCAAAGCTAGTAAAAGGGATGACCGATTCTGACCTGCTTGACATGCATTATTTCCTTATCGAGGATGATGACCTTGATGATGACGAATTTGAAGAAGGGTTTTATATCTTCTAACTCGACATCGTCTGTTACCTGCGCCCTGCTTTTGCAGGGCTTTCATTTACATAATTTGAGTTTTTCGAGGAATTTCCTATTATATAAAAAAGTGTCTTCGACACATCAACTCCCCTAGCCCCTCATTCATGAGGGGAAATAGGGGTTTCCTTTTTGTGACTTTTTCTTTATAATAGTCTTATGAATATTCTGCAAAAGATTTTTATTGACCATTATGAAGAAATGCTCTATCTTCTTCATCCTCGTGACGTTGTCATTGAAAATGTTGAAAAAATGATTCACTGTGGAGATCCCTCTTTCGGCGGCGCCATGTATGGATGTCCTTTTTGTGATGAGCTTAAATTTGTTCCCTTTCGCTGTCACTCCAAGTTTTGCCCCACCTGTGGCAATAAGTATTGTATTGATCGTTCCACCCAAATGTCCTTTAAACTCATAAGGTGCACTCACCGCCACTGTGTTTTTACCGTGGATGAAGAGCTCCGTCACTTCTTTTTGAAGGATCGTTCCCTGCTGGATTGTCTTTTTCAAGCAGTGCGTAGTGTCATTCTCCGTATGTTCCACTCGATGAATAAAAGCAAAAACTTTGTTCCCGGTTTCATTTGTGTACTTCATACATTTGGCAGACCGCTCGAATGGAACCCGCATATCCATTGCCTCCTTTCAGAAGGTGGATTCTCGGACGATGGGTTTTGGCGCGTGGTAAAGCATTTCAACTACACCTATTTAAGGAAGGCTTTTCAGACTGCTCTTCTCAATGAAATGGAAAAACACATCGGACCCTCTTTTAAAAAAATGAAATCTCACATCTACCGCAAAGACAAAAACGGATTCTATGTTTTTGCCAAGCCAAACCTCTGTGAGCCTGATACCGTCGTAAAATATATCAGTCGCTATCTCGGACGCCCTGTGATTGCCACCTCCATAAGGCCATATAATCAATCATTAAAGGGTGTAGAAGAGTTTATGCAGGGAAAGCATTTAGGCATTCATCATCAATTCACGTTAAGAGATTTGTAAATATTAGCGGGTTAGTCGGTCAAAGATAATAAGCAATGGCTTAGCACCTCTCCCATCTGGTATTCATGGAGAGGCCACAATATTGTCTAAGCCGCTAGCCGCTAGGTGCGCTACTGAATGTAAAACACTTCTTGAATTATTCACCTTTTGTTTTAGGACCAAATTGAGCTTTGTTTGTATAGGACCTTTGATGCAAAATAGGCTAGATTGACTTCCATCTTTTGATTTGGACCCACTACAATAATATGGAACTCCAGTGAAAAATATAATGGATTTAAAAATATATATTCATATAGATCAGCAAACTCCGTTTCTGAATATATAACTTAATTATATATAATTATACGCAGAATTTATAAATCGTTATTTAAAAGTGAATAAAAAAAGTCAACTCATCAAAATACCGTGTTATGTTGGTACCATTGCATTTGGAACATGTGCGCATCCTATTTTTGGATTAGTGTGGATTTTTAAAAAATTTTGTTTTGTATTTTAAATATGTGTGTCTTTTAATTTTGACCAAATTTATACTTAATTCAGGAGACTTTAAGCTCTATAAATGTTATTCAATATAATAAACTATTATTAGTGAAATAAATTAGAGTATTTATGAGCAAACCAATTATTAATCCCCTCAGTAATCATAAAAAAACACTATTTTTTTTTAAATGAATTTTATTTACTAAACATATATATCCTCTATAAATGCCATTTTGGGCCCAAAATGGGACTGAAAGTTGATATTATGGTGCATCTGTCTTTTGTCTCTCTTCCACATACCATAAGTCGTATTTATTTTCGCCGGAGTATATTCGGGAGTGATCTTTTCTGCCTGTAAAGCTTGCCCGAGTTGACTCATTTGCACATAATAGCCTAAAAACTAACTTTAGAAAAAAAAAACGAAATATACTGGTATTTATGTTTGAACGTTATTATACAAAACAATTAAAAATTATACTGGAGTTCCCTAATAATATATTATTGGCGGAAAGCTGGAAATCATTCAACATAGTAGAACGACTGAAATCCGATGGAGGTCTCTCTACTGATAAATAATGTAAATGGGGAATGTAGCTTTGGTTACTATTTCCTCGCTCCGTGTGTGATGAGTTATAAAATGCCATATTAAGATAGAATAGGAAAAGCACCCCGGAGATTTCCCACTCCATTACAATCACAATTTTTTTAAAATTTATTTATTTACGCCTATATCCTTGTCTCATTTATTCTATTTATCCCATGTCCTTTTACATGAACATTTACAATTACTATTGACAAGTTACATAATATAATAGATAATATAAAAAAGAAACAACATAATTTGACACTTTTATCCAGAGTTAAATAGTTTCAAATAACATAGATCTACTCGAAAAAAAAACCGTACTAATGCAATACCAAATATATTAACAACATCGAAGTATTTGTTCCCCAGATGTAAAATCCTTTGCATAGGAGTATAATATTGCGACGCTGAAGTTGAATTGTCACAATAAAATGATAGGTACTGTCTTGTAACTTTCGTACCAGGTAAATAAAAATAAATCAAATATAGCAGTTCAGGGGTATAAAACATTGAATTAACAATCTTAAATAAACATGTTAAATCGCAAATAATTCTACTTTCAGGTAACTTTACTAAATTTAGTGAATAAAGTAGATATTCTTAATTTATGGATTCTCTTGGAATACTCATATTAAAATAAACCATATTGTTTGCTTTTGTATAAGATAATATAATTGAGGAGTTCATTTTTTTTAATCCTTATTTATTATAGCGACTCCATCCGACGAGAGAAGTTATGACGTTCTGAAGTTATATTCAATTTCCTACGGTTGTATTTCTTAGAAACAGATTTATATCATCCGCAAATAATAAAAACTATTTTTATACAATTGTGGATATCGTTAAAAAATAATTAAAATAGTAAAGGGCCAAGGTTAGAACCTTGAAGAAAACCCGAGTTTGTAGGAAAGCGTTTTGAGCAAAAATGATCATAAAACATAACGTATTGCCGCCTATATGACAAATAAATTCAGCAATTTAATTGTAAATCCAAATTGGTTTAGTTTATTTAGAAATACAAATGGATCTACTGTGTCAAAAGCCTTTGTCTTCACCGGGTAGGATAGGATCGTTACTGGTCTGTAATTAGAGACCTGGATCTGGAAAAAAATCCATGTAACCATTTTTGTAATATATTCTCAATTTAAATAAAAACATGTTTGTCTTTAAAACCCAGGTTCTCTCCCCCAACGAAAAAAGAAATCTGACGACCCACCTAGTCTTTTCCATTCAAATGCCACTGCCAGAAGTCCCCGAACAACAGAATATTGTTATTCAAAAGAGTCCGCCTTCCCAGTCATTTGGGTCTCATTGTGTATTCTGGTTTTAAATCAAATTTCCTCAGATTATAAATTGTGTGTTTACAGAATTAGTACCTCGTTGGCGCTGATAAATAATATTGAAGATTATATCGGCTGGTTAACCAGAACAATTAATTGGGAATCATATCAACAATGAAAATCTGCAAAGGTATTGATTAACCATAATGGACTTAAGGGTTTCGAGTTGCCATATCGGAACTGAAATTTCGTGGAAAAATGTTCAGGTCCATTTTGATTTTAAATTGTATCTGTTGATATCGATGGTCTGAAATCAGAGGTTTGGAAGGTGGGACCTGAAGCATGTTTGCTTCTGGCCTCGTATGCGTAAGAACTCACGTTTATGAAGTAAAAGGAAATAATATTAAAACACAAATAAATCAAAAAATTTACTTTGTATTCACCACTTCATTAATCAGATATCTACATGTTTCGAAAGCGATGCTTTCTTCACGAGGAATATATAGAATAGTAAAAATAATGATTGTTTTTTTTTCCTAAGAAATTTAACTTAACGCCATCTGTGAACGTGTAGTGTTAATATAACGTTACGTATCACCTTAAGAGGAACGGCTGCGCTGCCTATTTCATACACAACTTAATTTTGAATTTGAGGTCGAAATATCAATCCAAACTGAATGATAAATTTTTTAAATTAAATGTTTTGTGAATATCTTGTTTCATTTATTGTTGTTTTAAATTGTAAGTATATATCTAAGTACATGCAATGAAAAAAATGTTTTTTTCATAATTTAGATGCAATTTAGAAAATCATTTGCGGGTTTATTGTAATTTTTTTTAAAAATTATATTATTTGCTACGTAAATAAAAATATTAAAAAAAACATTAAAAAAAAAATCGTTTTTTCGGGACAATATTTTGATTCATGTACCGCAAATTTGTGTTCCAAAGTAAATTGGTCATTTTAATTTTAATTTAAAGTCCACCATAATGCTTATTTTAATATATTTAAAAAAAATGTATTATTTTACATATCATTATATTTTCAAAGTAGACGGGATAATTTATTTTTTTTAAATTACCGTTAGCCCCCAAATAATTGTTACAGTTGCCTCTAAAATCGCGAAAAATCCATTCGTTTAATTACCCATATTTCATGATGTAAAACAAAAATAAATAAATTACTTCTAACCCGTACTAGATATTTATTATACTTTTTTATGAAAAAAAAATCATTAGGTTTAGGTGAGTATTTTAGTCTTAAATTCAAAATTAAGTTTTGTATAAAACAGGCCGCGCAGCCTTTCCTCTTAATTAACTAACTGTCCATTTCTAAAACGTGATTAAGAGTGTTTTAATCCGAAACCAATTAAATTACCCAACCTCCCCTAGATTTATTAGTAATTTATTATCTTATCGAAACTATCCGTAGAATTTTCCTGACATGGAGAATTTATTAATCTGATGTGTACCGGCCTTGCTCGGGATTTTAAATGATATGAAGTTGTTAATTCTTGCATGTCGTTTGGGTGCCATAATTGATTTGACAGCAAAAGTAATGCCCTGTAATGACTATTACTATCTCTAAACAAAGGAAAATTCATTTGAAAATTTCATTTCTATCCAAACATGTATTTTTTTCAAAACATATCAAAATAATAAAGTAGGTACCTATTGGCGTTTTCAATTTTGAAAATACAAACAAACCTTCTTCTTTTGAATATATAATCTGTGGCTAACCAGAGTTTAATGTTTTTCATAATAATTTTAAAACGTTATTGCAAAAGTTTTACACATCGCATTTCATTCAAACTACTTTCTAAACCTTCCCGGCACTAATATGAACAAACTGTTCTATTTTCAGCGAAACTGGTCGAATAATGTTCGATAAAATCGAGGACAGAAAGACAGATAGACAAACATTCGTTTTTACATTTCGAAAAGCTAATTTAAATTCAAGTATTTTAAGGTAGTTTTAGTCTTTTTTGTTATTTTAAGCCTACTGGAAGTGATATTTCATAAAATAGCGCTATATAAATCAGCAAAGGTTTATTACAATTATTAGAGCTGCAGGCGAAACTTGATAATTAAACTGCCCTTGGGATGATTTTCCACAGAAACGTTTATGAATATTAACGCTTCTTTATTTTAAAATATTTTAAACTTCAAGTCCTATTTAACGTTTTGGTAAAAAGTTACCGCAATTAAAACAATTTATTGTAACGAAACTTGTGTAGTTAGGTACTTTACTAGTAAATATTCTCCAGTATTTGAAAGTGTTCCATTTATATAGTGTACAATAAACAAAAGCAAACGTGTTGGTTCTGACAGTTGGATTAGTGTAGGGGAAAACACAGTTTAGGCGGGTAACGAGGGGTTACGAAAAGGTTTCATATTGCTTAGAGGTTAGAGTAATGTGTTGTGAAAACGATGTAATAAGTAAGACGAGGATAATAAAGAGGAAAAATTATATTCTATTAGCAAAAGAACCGCGTAGCCATAGTAATAAATCAGTTATTATTTCGTATGAAAATATCAATCATGTTTTTCCAATTACAAGAAAACAAGTAAAGTTCGTACTCTGTTATTCGTATTTCAACAATTCAAAACACGTAAATTCTGTACGCTGGCTCTTTGCTGGCTCGTAAACATTTCAATGGAGTGAACAAACATAAAGTAAAATGACTTATCGGTACAGGAGGCAACTAACATAAAACGTCAAAATAGGTAAAATTCTCTCAACGGGCGCCGGTCTAGTGCTACGTAAAATATTTTTAAAACATGACAATATTAATCATGATTTATGTACGTAATGTAGACAACGTAATTCTAATGCATCAGGGGTCTGATTCCTGTTCTTTTTAAGCATAAGGTGCTGTCCTTATCCTTAGGGTTAAATAAATTTTGCTTAACTGCGGTTCCGTTTTTTCCATTACATGTCAATGACAATACATGTTTAAAGGAGTTTGTGGGTTAATTATAACAGTATTATTAAAAAATTACACTTGTACTTTATTATAATTTTTAGAATTTAAATCAATTTTATCTGACGTTTCGGGCTTTTGGCATAGGTACTTTACAAAAAATTAATGACACTCAAATAAATTATGGTCCATCTGTATCCTATGACCCACAATCACAGTAAGGCGAGCTGACTATGTGGAATCTAGCGACACGACTAAGACAAGAAGTGTGACCTAGTCTCATTCGAGTTATGGAGGAAATATTTTTTTTGCCATGCAAGTGTATTTATGAAACCAGGACTTGACAGGAATAAAAGGTTGAATTAATGAGTACTGATGACCCTTTGTTAGAGAAGCTATTTTCCATTCAGAGGACCATTGGAGTTTGTATTTACTTTTTATCTTATTATTTTGTATAGTACACAAACTCTACACACACTTCAGAATAATCTTAGGTTCCTAACCTTTCATATCAGAGATAGACTATACGTTTATTTATTAATTTTATCTTGCTTCTGAAAACTTTCAATATCTGTCTTATATTATTTTATCGTGGATGCATTTTGTAAATTTTGATCAAAGGAAGATTTCTAATTTTTTTTTCTAACATTGATTTAACAAATATAATAAATTGCTATTGTATTATTTTGTTATATGTTTAGTGTTTAATTTACGTTTCTGGCAACAAGTTTCTTAGAACGGTGTTCACGTTAGATATTCAATCAAATAAGGCTTTCCTGAAAGTAACTTATGTGAACGAAGAAATACTTCTGATACTGAAAATGAATGAAATGTCAATTTCGTTAATTCGGCCGATTTAATACCATTATTATGCGACAAATGACACACTTACAATGTTTGAGGTCAATACTTACGATAATAACGAGTTTTTCCATTATTCATTGTTTTTGTGTTTAATTCGTAGAACTCCATTAAGTAACTCCATAAGTTCTGCAAGTATTTTTATTTGTAATTTTTAGCTGAAAACCTTACAGAATTCAGAATTTTAATTGCTTTCTAACTAAATCGGTTTTACCGATAATAAATCATTACCCATCCATCCAAATTTTAAAGGAGTGGGAGTAAATTAAATCATATAAATAAGTCGTCACAATGTGGATTAACCACAGTTTGAAAACGGCCTTAAACGCCGAAACAGCTGTCACAATAATAACAACTAAAAATACTCGCAGAACTTAATAATAACATTATTAAATTTGATTTAACTTAAATTAAAAAAAAAAAAAATCCTTTGCTGAAAATACACAAATATCGATATTCTTTTTTTTATCAATACATTATTATTTTTTTTAATTACAAAGTATACTTTTAAGGCATTTTTAAATATATTATTAAATAAAACAGGATGTACAACATCGGAAATAATTATTTATATAAAATAATAAAAATTAAAAGAAAGAAGGTAGAAAAATCTAATCTCAGCAAATTGCATACAACACATACTGGTATTATATAAGTAGCAACAAAGCTTTATGCTTAAACGCAGCTTCATTGATGCTAAATATGTCGATATCCGAAGTGATTCTATTTAACAGCAAGATTGCCCTCCCCACCGGCATGACCTTTGACAGGTTGGTCCTGCAGGCCGGGAGATAAAACAGTCTATGCTGTCGGTGACGGAGATAACCATCAGGAACATAGAAATTAATGCTTTCCATGATAAAGAATGACAGCTGTCATCCGAGAGAATCGGAACAGCAGTAAAGCAAAAAGTCTTTAGGCCTAGGGATAAGGACAATGCCTTACCCTAAAGAAGTACCGTAATCAGGCCCCTGGTGGTGTGTCGTGACTTTTCTTCCGATGTCAGAGAAAAGTTTTTCGTAAAAAAAACGTTTTTTTCTGCTTTTGGTATGGAAATGAAAAAGAACATTCAATTGAGTCTTTTTTTAATAATCACTCTTTGCACATCATAATATCAGGTTGAAAAACGATGAAAACAACATTATTTATTAATTGATAAACTAAAGTTCTTAAAAACTTAAGACAAGATTTTTTGTGCATAGCGCAAAGGGTAACAATTATTATTTTTATAAACAATAATTATTAATCTAAAACACTCATCCAAATTGAAAAAACCTTCCGAGCAAAGATAAATGTCGCCGGCAGGACTCGAACCCGCACCCTTCTAATGTCCGGTCAGATGCTCTACCGTTGAGCTACGTCAGCTTATCGCAAACCCGCCAAGTTAATCAATATATACTAGTGTTCCATTCAATAATTACTGTTTTTATTATATTTTCACCTGTAAACAACCAAATTAACTTGGCGGGTTTGCGATAAGCCGACGTAGCTCAACGGTAGAGCATCTGACCGGATTAGAAGGGTGCGGGTTCGAGTCCTGCCGGCGACATTTATCTTTGCTCGGAAGGCAATTTGGATGAGTGTTTTAGATTAATAATTATTGTTTATAAAAATAATAATTGTTACAACATTATTTGTTCGTTATTTTCTTTAATTTTTTAGTCTTTGGTAATAAGTCTCCCACTCTATTTATTGTGCATACAAACGACGTCCTACAAGAGCTCGAAGATTTACGGATTAGTTGCCGTGCTGCGGACAAAGGCAAACTCACATAACTTGATGTACATTTCCTTTTCATTGTATTTAAACACAAGAAGGAGCCACTAAATATCCCACCAATTTGGCTAGAATGAAATATACTGTTTGAGGCCTCACAGGTTAAATACCTGGGATATATCCTTACAGAAGACACGAAAAATATGGAACGACAAAGAGCCATTAATATACGTGTCGGAATGCTCTCAAGGCGATTCTATCACTGTTGCGACGATGTCAGGAAACTGCTATTAAGACATTCTCCTCTGCCCTACACATATGAGCTGTGTACACATTACACAATACTTAGCAGTGCAAAGCTGAGGGTGTGCTACGAC
Organism: Halesus radiatus; assembly: GCA_022606495.2. Lineage (NCBI taxonomy): Eukaryota > Metazoa > Arthropoda > Insecta > Trichoptera > Limnephilidae > Halesus > Halesus radiatus. The sequence goes on from JAHDVE020000758.1 coordinate 15,578, forward strand.
AATGCATACAGCCATCTTCTGCAACTTCAAAGGTTCTGTAGTGTATCTGCGATGTTCACTCAATGGCGGGTCCACTCATTTCGCCGTCGACTAGCCAGCACGGTAGTCAACTAACGCCATTGTCGTGGCTGCATCCGAGTGGCTCAGCTCGCCACTCAATGAGCTATGGATGCAAATGATGCGGCTACCACCCTGAAAAACGATCCCTTAATTTAATTTATTTAATGTCATTTTTTACTATTATATTTTTCATATTCTTTCTTTTGTTTTTCAATTTTATTCAATTATCATTTTCGTATTGGTTTTTTCGTTTTCTTTTCGTTTTAATATTTTCATGTTCTCATTTTTCCCTTTTATAATATTAATTTTTCCATTTGAAGTTAATAAATTGTATAAATGTACCTATGTCTCGTGTGTTCGGAAAGTCATATCCACGAATTGTTCAGTTGCATACCCAATTAACATAACGAAGCTAGTCGGTTAGTACCCATCTAAAGTAATTAACACAAACATATGAGACTTTTCATAGTCGGCGACATATTTGAAACTGTAAATAATTTTTTTTCGAAAATCTTAAATAAATACCTACTATTCTTTTGCCAATAACCTTCTAATAAATATAATATCAATGACAAATAGGATTTAAACAGTAAGTGCAATATCATGCAATGTGCAGTGTTTTCTAATATTGTGTCCTGTGCGTGCAAAATCATATCTTCTTAAGCGAAAAATTTGTAATTTAACATTTTAACCTGAAGTGACCTACCTGGTAAGTATGTTTCTGTGTCTGTTTTTTTTTACATGAATAGCGGACAAGAGTCAACTGCTCCCAAACGTCTGGAGCCAGTGAGACTATTGCATCCCCAATTGGGAAATGTTGTGAGGCTGAAGGTATTGGGAAGGGGAAAGAGAAGGGAAAGAGGAAGGCGGGGAAAATACCTGGCTATTCAGATCTGGTCACCAAATACAACTAAAATCCATTTCAAGCGACGTTTCCATTCTGAATGGTGGTCTTTCACCAGGGCGATACTGAGAGTATCTTCCACTCTGGAACGTGCGCAAATATACTATATACGTGATGTAGATTCACCAGTTCCCCGCTTGTACTACTAGTTTCCGGACACCGTGTATACAATTATGTATGTATCTACCATAGAATAAACTTTACTGCAAAAGGATTCGTGAAAATAAATTATCTCTTCAGAAAATCTCAGATGGTCTTTACAATCTGAAGCGAGTAATATAATCAGTTGTTCAATAAATATAAAATCATTTTGTGGTGACATTTTAAATAAAATGAGTAATATATGTTTTCTGGTTACACTGCTGTGAAAATATGAGTCTTCTTTGTCTTTAAAATGGGGTATTTCTTGACAAACTTTCCACATATCTAATCCCTTTCACAGCCAGCGATGTCTGGCAATACCAGTTGTACACCTTCTAGTTTCTGTATCTGTTTGTACATAATAAGATAAACCCTAGCAAGTAGTATTTGTACAGCGCCTTTGAGGTGATTTTTCACCAAAACGGAAGTATACAAGTCATCCAAGTATTAATATTTTGTAATATGGCAGATTGGGTTTGCACTATCCACCCAGTCCAGCTGGATTAAATAAAAGAAATATAATAAAAATAAGAGAAATTTAGTGTATAATTTTGCATTGTTTGCATATCGCCGTTTTTGTGAAAAATCACCTCAATAATAATAATAATAATTGGATGATTTGTATAGTGCCGTTGTTGTGAAAAATCACCTCAAGGGCGCTGTATATTAATACGTACTACAACTTTCATCTTATCGAAAGTTTATAATAAATACCACACCGACCCTCTCCACCTCCGCCCAAATTCCCTCTTATACCCTCCATTACTTTAGTGAGTGGGTTTAAATATAAGATTGCTATCAGCAAGTGCCGCTAGAATATAGAACACAGTTTACAATTCTTTGAAATAAGTTTAAAAAAAGCCTCATAGTAGTAATAGGCAGCCCGCTCACTCGGCAGAGAAGATTATCCCCACATTCATGCACCTCTAACCAACACAGGAAGAGGGAGAAATGTTCCCTGGCACTGTATACAAAATGCTTACAATACGATATATAAATACCACATAATGGTAGTTTATTTTAAAATTATATACTCGTACGTCAAACCGATCGCATGTATGTAGTAAAAAAATCACAATGCTCGCTATGAATAAGGTTGAGAGTCAAATCTCCTTAATGACGTGGCTTTACCCCCAGTCTCCCAGAATTAAATAGGAGATACATTATATATCATAGCACCGAGGCAACTCTCCAGTAACCCTTGAATTATTTCGCTGCCAAATACAATATTGATATAACTTACGAGGTCAGACGCTGTGGTGACATCCAATATTGCAACCCTTATTCCGGGAACAGTTCTGCCCTCGTATCTTACGTTCCTAACTCCCGGGACCGGTCGCAACCACCCAACCACCCTTACCCTTGTCCGGAGGCAGCGGCCGGCGACACCATGGGGAGACAACTCACTGACCCTTCATAAATCAACACTATCATCCCTTCATCTGCAGAAGCCTCCATCTGGCCATCTCCATCTCGGCTCCTCATATCTCAGCGAGAGCAATGCGGCCTCATAATTGTCTGATAGCTGTCAACATAAAACCTAAAAAAGCTTAATTTAATCATAATACAAATATATTATAATATACGTCTACTTAAGGGTTGTGGTTTTATGTGCAGGATTTCTTCTTCGTAGTTCTTTATGGCATTTGTATTATTATTTTAAATAGGATGAGGAACTATACAAAGCAGCGTCCTACGTTTCTCTGGTTTCTGGAGCATTGTTTCGTTTTGAAAGACAATTTTGAAAGCGTGAAACGATTTTAATCTTGGAGAAATAGTTTTATCCCATTCAATAGCTTTTATTTGTCAATGGCGCAGTTTGTCGCTTTCCTTTCCTTTTTTTAATTTGTGGAAGTAAAAAAAAAGAACTCTCATTTTGGTAATAATAATAATTGGATGATTTGTACAAATATCACTTCATATTCTTTATCTAATTATGTACAAAAATATACATAAAAACATACTTACCCGGCACAGATAAACACAGTTTTATTAGAAAATTTAAGCCTTGAGATGATATTATTTTTACAGTTGCTTTATACTTCTTTTCTATTGATATTACATTTATTAGAAGATTGGTGGCACAAGAAGAGTTGGTATTCATTTGAAATATTTATAATTTTTAGGACTGGAGAATATTTATAAAATTACCTTAAAAAGCGTCTTTAATAGATAAGTAAACATTTTTGTTTTTTTTACACATTTAGTTATTTACAGTGTTGCGGGCTGTGGGCGCATTTGGAAACCGATGTGTGATTTTTTTAAACTTATTCTATAAGTGACTTTAGGTAAGCACTAACCGGCTAGCCTAGCTAAGCAATTTACTTGAAAACACAATTAAGGCGATGGATTTAATCGTGTCAGATAAATCCCCAAATTATTTTAAATTATTATATTGTTTAGGTTTCATGAGTACTAAGAATCGAAGAAATGACAATTTTTATTTTATTTAGTAACGTTATATTTGGATCACTTGTGCTTTTGCTTATCTCTAGTTCTTCCAGTAAATTTAATCTAAGAACCTTTCTTTAAATAAAGATACATCTATCCGCTCGTCGGCGCTACAACCAATAACGGCAAATTTAAGCCGGCCATAATTATTATTGACCAATGAGACAAGGTACGGGACATAGCTTCCGCTAAGCGATGACCCGCCATTGCATTATTAATCCAGACACAAAGCTATCAGCTGCGTGCGGCGTGCCTTGGGCACGTGTCCGCCCGCTATTGCATCAGTACTTTATAAACGCCTTGCTACCTCTGCATTGCACATAAATATTAAAGCCAGTGACCAATCCAATAACTCGCTGCGTCCTGTCTGCTATTGTACGTGTAAAATCCAGAGTCCCTAGTCTGCACACCTTACACCAACGAAATCGTGCCCGCTGTCGCCGACCGCCATGTAAGCAGATTTGAATTCACCCTGTTGTATGTGCTGTTAATAATTGTGCCCTTGTATAACATGTCCGGTCGGAGATTCCTCAGAGAGAGATTATTAATTAACAGATTAGAGTAGGATCATCCCCTAGATTCGAAACCCCGTATGTGATTACTTGTAAATGTTGTCCTGTAAACAAACCCTGACTAGAAAGCACACATCTCATCATTCGAGTAGTTAGTTACCTTTCCCCGACATAAGGCTGAGGCCGGCCTTCGACTTTGAGATAGGAGATGAGATGCCTTACCAGCTGAGCTAACCACGGTGGAACCTGAGATCAGCCCCACTTCTGGCCTCGAGGTGAGTTAAACTGCCTTCTTTTCACCAGCACTTTTCTCCCCCTTTCTTACCTTGTTTCACTGTCGAGTCCATCTTTTCCCCTTGTTATACTGACGCTCCCTCGTGGAGCTCCCCCTTGTTACACTGACGACCAACGTGGATTTTGTCTAGTGATTTCTTCACCTTGTTACACTGTCGCCCCCGTGGGTGGTTCTTATCCCTGGAGCCATAACGTGGGAACCCACCCCCTTCACCTTGTTACATTGTATAGCTTAATTTAGTGACATTCGCAATTTGAATAACGATGAATAACGAATAATAAATAATACCATTGGCAATGATGGTGTTGATTGTAGCCCAAACTTTTTTGTCATCTTTACCATTGACTTTTTTTTCTTAAAGGAAATTTATTTTGTTTTTTTAATCAAGTTTGTGAGATTGTTTTTATATTTTTTTATATAAGTGCAATAAATTATGATAAACCCAATAACATGTGCCGTGTTGAATTTATTCCGAAAGTGCATTGACATGTTTTCGCTTACCCCTTCTATGTTGCGTCAGTGATTGGGTAACAAAAATATTTTACGACTTTTATTTTGAAAGTGTCGTTGACAAACCGCATCCCGAGTTGTCACCTCTCCGGCGAACTTCAAATCAGTTAGGCTAATAATTTACCGCCATTTCCCCTGTCAAATTAGACAAAAGGCGGGAACTGTTTCCTCCGCCCGAAGTAGGGACGGAGCAGTCGACCCAGACAGACATGCCTATTAGGGTGGGTCGTTAAAGTACATTCAGCACTTACTTTTTTTGCCAAAGTTTTTTAAATTACAATTTTTTTGTTAGACTATTTCAAGTTTGATCATTATTAATTAAGGAAAAAAGCCTTTTCTTTTTCTTTTTTGTTCGTTTTTTTTATTTTGTTTGTTGCTTTTTTCTCCAAAAAAATGTCCAAACTCATTTCTTATTTTCCTGCTGTGACAAGATTTTTTAATTACAATATTTTTTTGTATTTTGGTTTAATGTTTTTTTTTTTTTTTTTCGTTCGATCGCAATTTTTTTTTTACTAATGATAGATATTAGTCAACGGGTTCTTAATAACAATCTATATTGTTAAATTTAGGATATGTACCTATATATATATCGACCCCTCCTACGTAAAGTATCATAAGACCAACATCGGAACTTTACAGGAGAGTGGTTTAAAGAGACAGAAGTTTGGTACAAATTAGGTTTTTTATTGTTTTGCACCAAATTTGGTACCTTCACTGTCAATTAGGTCCTAAATTTGGTGCAAAACGATCAAAAGCTCAACCTACACCTAGCTTCTGTCTCTTTAAACCACTCTCCTGTAATGTTTCTATACTTTACGTAGGTAGTACTTTACGGGTCAATACATTACAGTATTATTTAAATCATAGACGTAGGATATTTAAAGAAGAAATATCAAAACATTAACTACAATCAGAAAAAAAAATCTGCATATAAAAAAACTTTTTCACATAAATCATATAACATCTCACAAAACTAGTACAGTACTCACCTAAAACGTATTAGTTATTTGTCTTTTTGGACACATTTTATGTGTGACTTTTAAAGGCAGCCGACAATTAGGGATTTTTAGCAGAACTGGAAAACCTATTGCTATTCAAAGTAGAGTCCTCAAACTGCTGAAAAGTATTGTTAAAGCTTCGGATAATTGGCTAAAAGTGCTTGTAGGTACCTGAAAATTTTAATTGATTTTAATAATAGTTATAAATTTAGTTACATATTTGTAATATCAATATTACTCAATAATATTACAAGTACTCAATTTTAAACGCATTTTATTCCATATAGCACCAACCCATATATATATATAATTGTTCACTTCATAATATTTGTGTTTTTCTCATCTCTTAATAAGTTTTTTTTTCTGTACTATCCTTCATATCTCTTTATATTTAATTATTATACTTTTTTCTAGATTATTTCTATTATGTTACCTTACTAGTTTTTTTCCCTACTATTTTTGTATAATGGTACTAAATCTGAACTAAACTTGTCAATTTGACTGTCCCAAAACGAAATTCGTTCGCAGTTGGGCAGTCAAAGCTTTCTTATATTTTATTGTTTATTAATGTGTGTGTTTCAAATAAATAAAAATAAATAGTAAATACAAATTTAAAAAAAAAATAGATCGTCGTCTGAATGAAAAATGAGGTGAAAATCTAAATAGTAATACGACACTATTGAGACTCCTGAAAAATATACCTAAAAAATCTCCACACAGACGCCCCAGCCTAATGTTTAGACATTTCTCTCTTTTATTGGGCCGGGAAGAGACGCGAGGAATTTAAACGCGTTATAACAGACGTGACGTGCCTGGTGTTATGGGATAAAAGCGTGTTTAGCTGTCTGTGGTTTGTTTTTGTTTTTGTATAAAGACATTTTTCTACAAATCCCGGCGACATATTATTCTTTCTGTCAGTGATCCAATTTAACGTGCACCATTATCGTTTCTTCTTTTTAGGCGTGTGTTCACTTTTGGTTTTGTAATCGCAGAATTTAGGCAAAGATCACCACATAAACTTAGAGTAACACAGAGATCGAGAGATCAGTAGATAGAAGGATCATTTTTACTCTCACGTCGGTCGTTCACAACAAAGAATGTAGTCTATTATTTTTTTTTATGTTGGCGTCTTCAGTGATCGCTTATGGTTTAAGAATTCGTAGTTTTTAACCTTACAGACACTGAAAGTGACTCAGGGAGGAATGGAAAGAAAGATATATATCTGCGGTATCATAAAATAAACTAATGGATTTGTCAGCAAACCTAACAGACGAGACGCCATTGAAAGGATGGCCAAATTTTGGTTCCGAGCCGAGCAATGTGCTGAACTACAGAACAACAGGTGGACTAAGAGAGTATTCGAGTTGATATCACCATGATGATTGGGAAGTTTGTTCGCGAAAGACGGGAAGGCTGATAAGGGTATTGACAGTAGGGGAAACGGAAGGAATTTAGTTATTACGGAGGCAGTGATCTCCAATAAATGTCATAAAAGAAAGTAAGTTCTAGGTATTCGTGTTTGAAATCTAATACCAACCCCGATGTATAATAGACAGGCATGGACGTGGATAAGAAAGTAAATATGATATCCCTCCGTGCATTGCTCTATGACCAAAGGTAAGGTCGAGAGTTTTTACATAACATTGAATAATTTTGGTAGTCTTGAAAAATTCAGTTTTTATTACTGTCTTCTACTGGTGGTTGTGGCTAGGTTGACAAATGAGAGTAAATTTGCTTCTCTATAAATACTCTAATGCAATCGTCTTTCCCTTTTTATAAAGCTCAAGCATTACGACATCATAAAAAAAGTTCTTTACGGTAGGCACAGCTTCTCAGCCTTTATGGACTGCACGCCACTGTCCTTCATTTAAACCACCCAGGACTGTACTACGAACGAGAAGATTTAAAAAAATATATATTTAACAAAAAAAAATACAATAAAAAAGTCGCGATAAACCAAATAAAATATAAACATAAAAAAACATATGTAACAAACTTAAAACATAAATATTTCTCAAGAATTTTACTCAAAAATATATTTAAAAATTAAAAAAAAAAAACATAAACGACAACAATAAATTGTATATAAAATAATATTTCCTTATATTTAATTCAAATAGCTTCTATCAGCTAGCCAAATTTTCAATATATTTATTAACTGTTTAGTTTTAATGTAGTTTTTTATTATTATTTTTTTTGATTTTTTTATTTCAGCGGGTAACATATTTAAACAGCTAGGAATCATGTGATCTAGAGTTCTTCGTCCATATTTGTTCGTATGCTTGGGAACCATTAATCCTTCATTAAAATTGAGACGAGTATTGTAAGTGTGCTCCAGTCTTTTTGTATTAAATATAGGGTTATTAATGTGCTGAAATATAATTTGGTACCACAGAATTGATCTTACTGAAAGAATTTTGAAATTCTGATAAAAGCATAGAATATTATGCCTTTAAAAAAAAAATCAAGATTGGATTGTCTGGAAAAGTAGATCAGAGGAAGAGAGGAAGCTGTGTGAAGTGGATTAAAAAAAAGTCGCGAAAGCCCCATGAATACGTAGCATAAACAAATCAAAAGTGCGGCCTAATACAACGCGTTCCACTCTCAGTACCTGCTGGAAAATGGTGATCACCTTCAGGTTAGTTAATTAGTCAGTTAGTGGATTACGTACAAACACAACAACCCCAAATTACCGGTTAGGAAGAAAACAAAGTCTGTCAGAATTCCTGCCGCAACCCGCAAGCTATTTCGCACGTCGTAAATATCAATCAGAAGATAGAGTAATTTTCCCGGAACTTCTTCCTTGCCTAGTTCATGTATAACATTTTGCCTGTCATAAATCGACGCTAAGTACTGGCGGGAACTATATTCACCTCAAACAACGGTAACAGAGGTCGTCATAAAAACATAAGAATCATATATCGACGACTCTTCTGAGAATAAACGTTTAAAAAATAATAAATTTGGAAATGGAGTCACTTTATTTGTGGGTCTTGTAAACGCTTTTTTCATTGTTGTGTTGAAACTGGCGCGTCTAAACCTCAGACGCCGAACAAGCAAGAGCATAAAGACAAAGGCATTCCCGATGAGGAAGAGTTGAAGTAAGTGTGGATTTAAAAGTAGTTCGATCATCAGTCTGTAAGGCCGTTTAACCACAGACTTACGTTCTGTTTTAGTTTGATAAATTATCCCTAAAGTGATATTCATTATAAATAGATTGGTATGAATTTGTATTTTTTTTTCCGATTACTGTTTTTATTGAATTTATTTTCAAGGAAGATGAAAATGACGTAAACACCTAGTGATAAAAAATAATATTTTGAAGAATAAGTATGTTTCATTGCTTTCTAATTTATGTTTCTGTAATTCATTTTTAATCCTAATAAATTATTTGTTTTAAAGCTTAACATATAATTGGATGATTTGTATGGCGCAATTTTGGTGAAAAATCACCGCAAAGGGGTTGTAAAAATACTTTTGCTTAATACTACATCTTATCACTAAATATACACAATCTATTCACTAGTTCATCGATCCGTAATACCAAATTATATGTACAATGCATTTGACCAATGAACGTGATGCCGCGTTAAAATATACATGTTGTTAATCTTATGTACAAGCAGATAATATTATACAGGACTATACTTCCCTGGGGCCTAATTCTGTATCTTTTGCGTTAGTTAACGTAAGTTAAATCGGCCATAAACAACATCTTTTGACAGTTTTCATGAACGCATCGACTACTGACTACCAAACTGTCAAAATGTGTTTTTTATGGACGATTTGACTTGCGTTAGCTAAATAGCTAACAAAAAAGATACGCACTGCCCCTGGGAGGTCATTTGAGATAAATACTGTTTATTAGCCAAATTTATATACGGTTTTGCACGCAGATGACATAATCTTGTAAAACACATGTTATTGGAGATATTATTTAATCTCGGTATTTATTTTTTTAATGATTTATTTTCTTACTCGTTAGATTTCCTCATATTTCGGTATTTATCTAAAACCGACAAAAACGAGTTCGTGAGTAATATGTTACTATTGGTATCTCACGTGAAAATAGGGCCATACCGTGATTGGGAATCCTTTGTTTCTGATTTTAAATGACCTCAGAGATAAACCTGGAAAAGAAACTGTGTTAACATAGAATTACGTCACCCGGTAATTGGGTATTCCGTGGACGTGAACGCAATCTGCCTTTGTTTTTGTTCGTGAGCTAGACAAGTTGCGTCAAAGCCATAAAATGATCCTGGTGCGTGTGATATTGAAGGTACGCAATAACTGAAACGTGCAACAGAGATCATAAACCGCGGGAAACCACGAGACGAAAATGATTAAAACTGTAAATGTTTTGTGAAACAAGCACCGAAATTGGAGTCTATAAAGCAATTTCAGTTGAAGTTAAAATTTAGGACGGAACGTAAACATAAAAGACCATTAGAAAAAATATCAAAAAACTATATTTAATAATAATAATTGGATGATTTGTAAAGCGCTGTTTTGGTGAAGTAACCTCAAGGGCGCTGTACAAATATAACTTCCTATTCTTTATCTAATTATGTATCCAGATGAACGCAGTTTTATTGGAACATTTAAGCTTAGAGAAGATATGATTTTTACAGTTGCTATTTTATCCTCCTTTTCTATTGATGTTACATTTATTAGAAGATTGGTGGCACAAGAAGAGGACTGGAGAATGTTTATAAAATGACTTTAAAAAGCCCAAAAAGTTTTTAATAGATATTTACATTTTTACACATTTAGTTATTTACATTGTTGCGGGCTGTGGACGCATTTGCGCACCGGTGCGTGAATTTTTTTTACTTATTTTATAAGTGACTAGGTGAGCACTAACCGGCTAGATTTGTCACTGTTCAAGCCCTACGTCATCGCATACTCTTATATGTTCATAGAATTACACAGATGATAGCTGCGTGGTTTTCAGTACAATTTTGTAGTTATTGTTTTTTCCTATGCTTTTATAGACTATCGGTTGGCAAATTAATTTGTTGTAGTTAGTTCTCTCCTGTCGTATTTATTAATATATGTAGGTTAGCTCATGTACATGAAAATACGTGCATCGAAAACCAAGTGTATGAGGCGACCCAGTGGATAAAATGTCACATATTTCATAGCAATATTGGAAAAAATAAATGGGAAAGAATCCTACGCATAATTCTAAATACATTATGTTGTTGCTAAAATTTAATTTATAATGTATTTTTATTAAATTAAATTATAATTACAATAATAACATAAATTGACATTACAGAATAATATACTAGTAGCATACTAGAAGTACCCGGCGTTGCCCGGGGATATGCATGGTTTGGAGTAAAGTTTTGAGGTTGTGATGTGCCCCTACCTAGTAATTTTCCTCAAATTTTGAAAGTCAAGTGTGCAAAATTTCATGAAGAAATACAAAAAGTCTTCTTTAAGGGGTGGGAAAGGGGGATAAGATAGACAATTACCTTCCTCTTGTTTTGAAGGTTAACTGTGCAAAATCTAATAAATCAAGCTTGGAATAAAACTGTAGATTTGTATACCAAACAAATATACAAAAACCGTACGGAAAAATCTTATTCATATATATATATATATATGGATAGATGAACAAATATATTTATTATATTTCAACGCCAGTGAGTTTGGTGCAGGAGTTAAACATAATATAGGGCTCTGTAAATAGTACTAGAATGAGATAGCATTAATAGAAATACATATAAATGAATTAAATAATATACTTTATATTCACCACTTTATTAATACACAGATAGTGTTGCTTTCTTCATCAGAAGTACATAGAATACTTTGTATTTAATTTGTATTCTATATACTCCTGATGAAGAAAGCATAGCTTTCGAAATATGTAGATATCTGTGTATTAATAGAGTGGTGATAAAGTATATTTTTTAATTAATTTATTAATAATGATGCCACAAAGTGAATACCAATCGTTTGAAGAAATTATAAAAGAAATACATATGTTTTGAATTGATGAAGTTCGGTTTTTGAATAAGGATTTTTTTTTAATTACAGTGAATCTGTAAGTTTTTTATCTTCTTCGGGAAGACCATTCAAATATTATCCCATTTAAACATAATTATCTTACGTGATATTAATGTAACATTATGGTATCGATTGAATCGTGGCTCCTCATGGTTATATCGAGAGTATTTTTCAGCCTGGCAAGACGTACAACTATTCCTACTGTTTTATTACTATATTGTTACGTACCGACGAACAAAAAAAATCAGAAAAAAATAGAATATACTTTTCTTTTTTTTGTTTCAATACGTCTAATTATTTCATTTAGTTAATAAAAATTTATAAAGCTAATAAGATGATTTGTATTGTTTTTCTTAGTCCTCCTCACTAGTGGTTCCTATGCTGAGGACCAGGTTTTATTTAAAAATTGATTTTTTAAGCTCCTAAGAAGTTCTTATCAATATTCTGGATAACTCCTCTTTTTTTGTTTCCTGAGTCAATTAAAAATTTGATTATGTAAAAACCAAAAACCTATGTCATTTTAATACATATTTTATATAATTCGCCGAGGTGTTATCATAAGGTTTAAGGTACAAGAGAAAAAGCTCACAGAGCTTTTCAATCCTGTATCCAATCACAATTTAACTTTACTAATGTTGTTTCCCATTACTTTTTCAGACTCTTTAATGCTAGGTTTGTTTTAAAAAATACCTGGAAAGCCTTCCAAAAGTTCATTTTGACAGAAACTTATTAACTCCTGCCTAATGATCTCGTCGGTGCGGCCTCCCCAGCGGAATCAAGGATTACTGAACTTTCCGCAGCTGAAATGATCCCATTTCACGGTCATCCTTCCGGACCAGAAATAATCATTAATAATCATTACGCTTTTCTCGGTTTTGATACGCAAAATGCTGTTACAAAATAAAAAATAAAAAATTATGTGAACATCGCACAGGAGTTCCAACTGCCAGAAACTAGTGGAGCATACCCGATAGGTTATTTTCATAAACTACGGATTCCGTAAAAAAATGTGTGGAAGATTTAAATCTTATCTTTAAAGTTTATATTTTTGATTCTGATAATCGCACTAAAAATGCGTAATTTTAATATTTTCATTCAAAAGAACAATCTAAAACTGCTAATTCCGAAACGGTTCGATCTGAGTAAAGCGTCATTATGGTGTAAAAACCCCACTGGCTGGTAAGATGGCTGTTACCGACGTCAATCGGCTTGACGTCAAAAACGCCATATTCACGAGCAAAAACGAACATGTCATGAAAACATGAAGAAAGAAAAACTGATAATATTGGGGTGTGCTGTGAGACTGAAGTAAATCACGAAGATGGAAAGGAAGATATTTGAGAAGTTTATGGCTATTCAGACCTGGTCACCAAACATAGCTAAAGCCATTTCAAGTAACACGTTTCGATTATGAATGAAGGTCTTTCATTAAGGCGATTTAAAAAAAAATTACCTTAAATCAAATTTAATAATATTATTATTAAGTTCACTAAGTATTTTAGTTTTTTATTAGTGTGACAGCTAATTATGGTGAAAAAGGCACTGTGTCAATTATCAAAAAGACAATTATTAAACTATGCCAATTATAAAAAGACCATTATAAAACTGTGTTAATGATCAAAAAGGACATTATAAAACTGTGTCAATCATCTAAAAGGACATTATTAAACTGTGTCAATTATTATTATTACAAAAGGGCCATTATCAAACTGTGTAAATTATAAAAAGGTCATTATAAAACTGTCTCAATTATCAAAAAGGACATTATTAAACTGTGTCAATTATTATTATTATAAAAGGGCCTTTATCAAACTGTGTCAATTATCAAAAAGGACGTTATTAAACTGTTTCAATTATAAAAAGGCCATTATAAAACCGTGTTAATTATCAAAAAGGCCATTATCAAACTACGTCAATTATCAAAAAGGCTACTATCAAACTGTGTCAATTATCAAAAAAGGACATTATCAAACTGTGCCCAAAGATCAAAAAGGCCATTGTCAGAATCAAGGCGATGCTTGAGTATCTATATCTGTTACTCTGGAACGTGTCGCAAATATATCATAATATATTATTTTTTAAAACCCAGGATCTGCCGCCGAAAATCTTAACCGCTCGGTCACGGAAGTCTTCATGTTTGCTCACAATAATTATAATAACATTTAGTTTTACGTAAGAAGTGTAATTTAGTGATATTTCATCTCAAGCATCACTCTAATATTTTATCTCACCCTAGATAGGCACATGAAGTCTTAGATAATAGTTTATGAGGGTTGCTATTCTCAGTTAATATTACTGGCACAATGTTAGCCAACCCTTGATTAAACATTAATTTTAACCAAACCACTCAATATTGTATATAAGGCAGGCTGATTTTGTAAACATTAAGAAACCTAATTAAATTGATAAATTAAGCAATATCACAATATATGTATCGCTGGAAAACATACGAGCAAAGTTTTACAATTCCGACCCGTTATTAATACTTTAAAATATTGGAATAACTGAATTACAACACGCCGTATTGTGAAATTTTTGTGTATAGTGCAAGGGAACATTTCTCCCTCTTCCTGTATCAACTGTGGTTAGAGGTGCATAAATGTGGAGATAATCTTCTCTACAATTACAACGAGAAAGGACTATTAAGAGATGCAAAATAAAGGTTTATTCACATCTACCAGCACCGCACCGAACAGAACAGTGAAGTACAGACACGACAACATTAGTTGCATACATTATCTATGAACACATCCATATTACAGCGTACGTAAGCGTAACGTATCCGCACATGCGCAGACAGAACCGGACGAGATTGTCGGCTACAATATTTTGACGTTGCTGGTGGCCACTAGACGTTTGCGCTTGCGCAGTTAGCATGTGTTCATGCCTTCAGCACCGCCATCTTTGTCAGTTAGCGTCATTAGACGCAGATATTGTTAAAACATGGCTGTGCTGTGTGTTGCACGGAAGGTCTATTCACCTCTACAAGTACCGAGCAGTGCAGGACAGCGCAGCACAGACACAGCACAGAGGCGAGTACGGCTGTCAACTGAACTGTCAACGAAGCGTTAGCTTTCGCCACAACATGTTTGAGGATTTTATAATCCTATTCCCATCTTTATTATTATTTTATAACCTATTTTCTCTGACCAATTCAATTCATCTATCTTTATCCATCTACTCAGTTTTAGCAATATCTGCGTCTAATGATGCCAATTGACGAAGATGGCGGTGCGAACGGTATGTGTTCATACTAGTTGCACAGGCGCGGCCACCAGTAACGTCGACATATTTTAGCCGACAATCTCGGCCGGTGCTGTCCGTGCATGCGCGGATACGTTACGCTCACGTACGCTATAATGTGTTCATAAATAATGAAGGCAACACATATTATTGTGCTGTGCTGTTCGATATGAATAGATCTTAATACATACGAGTATAAATTCATTTAGTTTCTGCACAGAATTTTTAGGTTAGTTTTTTTTTTTTTTCTCTTTAAACCCAAACTAAGAATCCAAGAACTTATTTTACATATAATTAATATACATTATTATATTTTAAATGGGTTATTAGGTTCTTAGTTTGGTTTTAAAGAAAGATTAAAAAAAAACTTCCCCCAAACAAGTCGAAACTGTAAAATTTTAAATAATAAGTAAATCAACGACGTTAATTATGAACGTTTTCTTTCATAAAAACTGTGATTATTATTAATTGGGGACTTGTTTAAATCAATCTCAATATTTATTTAAAGTTAATTCAATTGGACTCATTGTGAGTGAATGTTCTATTTTACATCCAGTAAAGCAATGTTGTTTTTGTTGAATCGCACATTTATTAATAAAATTGTGAAATTTACTCCGATGTCGGAGAGGCCAACCCGCCAAAAACTATTTACACGTCGCTTTGACAGTTCAACGCAACGGTTATTCAATTAAATCAGTCTCGTTGGTGATTGTTTATTTAATTAAAATTTACTTTTTGTTTTTACTCGATTTTGATTCATGCTAGCAGCTGAAAGTACCACAAAACATTACTATTTTGTTATACAATTATTTGTGGAAGCAGTTCATGTAAACAAGGAATGAAATATGGAACAGGACCAAAATAACAATGATCCAAATAGCATGGTATGCAATTGTGGACACAACAGAACACATAAGTATAACAGTTTTTAAATAAATAACATTATTCTTTCTAATTTTGAATCTGTCAATTCATGGTGGAATTTCAGTTTCATATGAATTTTTTGAAGTGTACCTATTATAATAACACAATAAAATATTTTACAAATCGAACCATTAAAATGTACCTGGTTACCCGTAGTTCATGTAACTGCTATAAAACTCATTTTAGCAAACAAGAGGGAAATCACGGGGAAAAAACAAAACCAGGAATAACCATCTATTTAAATAAAAGTTGACACGAATTATATTATATATAAATAAAATCGAACAATCCATAGATTCAGTACACAAACACAATGTAATCCGTCTTCCAGCAATAAAACAAATTTCAAGTAATTTCTCTCAGTAAATTTGATTTTTTTTTTCTGAGTGTGTGAAAATACGAATCCAAAATACTTACATCGGTTTCTAGTCCTAAATTTTTACAGTTAAATAGATATTTCAGAGCTCCACAACTAATGATGGAATTGACGAGTTGAAAATAGTTGCGTTGACCATGAAATTGGAAACAGAAAAAAAAGTGCAAATTAGACGCCATAGCTCATCGTTAGAGAGTACCTATTTACTGCCTGACAAACAAATTTCTGTTAGGTATATTGCATTTACATTACGACGGCCTCCGTGGTCGAGGGGTAAGGTCCTTGATTACGAATCCGGAGGTCGCGGGTTCAAATTCCGACGTGCACAAGTAAGTTTTATAATTAAATTGTATTATTTCACATTTAATTAATATATAGTATTACTTACTGTACGTTACAGCGCGGTAGATTCTCTTAGTATCGCTCTGGTGAAAGACCACAATTCAGAATCGATACGTTGCTTGAAATGCAATTTAGCCGTGTTTAATGATCAGATCTGAATATTTGGATACTTTTCCTACTTCCCCATTACCTCCAGCGTCACAATATATGCCAACTGGGCATGCCATAGTCTCACTGGCTCCGTTTAGCAGGGAACAGATGGGATTCTTGTGCTAAATTCACATTTCAAAAAAAATTGTCTACCCGTTCAAAATTACCTGAATTTCGGTACGAAGATGGTGAGAAAGTCGCCCATTAATTTTGTGTGAGTTTTTCTCTTGTTTTTTACGTATCTAGCTTTCTCACGCTATTACAAAATTGATTTGGTATTATGACATCACCATAAAAACTGACTTTTTATACTATTCTTGCAACATGCTGCTTTTGGTGAGATCATTGTTTTGCCTTACCAATCTTGGGATCTGCTGGAGCACAATTCGCGTTCTTTAAAAGGAAGATTCCATATCTTTTTCCTTAGACTTAAAAACGTCTTTGCTTAACTGCGGTTCCAATTCTCTCGGATAACAGCTGTCAGCTGTTATTAAGTGAATGACGATTATTAATAATTGCGTAGTTTTAACAAGAGAAAAACTCGATATTAAGTAAGTTACCAATAATATTATTATTTGCTTTAAACATTATTAGTTAGTAAACATTATTAAACGTTATATAGATGATTTTCGGCACGGTAGTTCACAATTTTCGGCAATTCACGGTAGGCGCGGCTTAGAGGAGAGTCGTCCCGGCTGGACTGAGTCCAACTAATCCGATTCCGAAGGCGGCGGACTCACTCCGAATTCTCAAATCTGGATTCACTCGTTCAAAGATACGAAGGACAGAGTCCGAGGAATCGAGTCCGTGTGGTCAAACTCGGAATTGGTACCGAGTTCGTAAAATAAATCCACCTCTTCGATCGGTATATATTAACCACGACCGAAAATGTCATTTTTGGAACTAGTGACAAAAAAAGGTCATTTTTTTTTTACATAATACCGCACAAGAGCGCCAACTGCTCCCAACCGTCTGGAGCCAGTGAGACTATGGCATTCCCAATTGGGGAATGTTGCGAGGCTGAAGGTATTGGGGAGGGCAAGGAGAAGGGGAAGATGAAGGTGGGGAAATACCTGGCTATTCAGATCTCGTCACCAAACATGGCTAAAAGCCATTTCAAGCAACGTTTCAATTCTGAATGGTGGTCTTTCACCAGGGCGATACTGAGAGTATCTTCCACTCTGGACCGTGCGCAAATATACTATATATTATTTTTAAATTAATTAATTGTGAAACAGCACAAATGAATTAAATAAAT
Source organism: Halesus radiatus (assembly GCA_022606495.2). Lineage (NCBI taxonomy): Eukaryota > Metazoa > Arthropoda > Insecta > Trichoptera > Limnephilidae > Halesus > Halesus radiatus. The sequence continues at coordinate 33,760 of JAHDVE020000758.1, forward strand.
TCTAATAGGTCATTACTATCTAGTGAGGTAGGTACCTTTTTACAAAACGTAATTATTCATTAAAAGGCTTATTCCTATATAAAAATAAAATAAAATTTTATCATAATGCATTATAATATAATGTAATTGTTTTTAAGAGTTGTGGTTTAAAATCTTATGTCACTTGAAGATATTTCATCAATTTGTGTTTTCAAATAATCTCTGAACAATCTATTTGCGATTTTTTTACTATGTCTCACCGGAATTATGCAGTTGATAAACAAGTCTCTAAGCCTACGGAAAAAAGATAAGGAATCTTCCTTAAAAAGAACGGGAATAGGGCTCCAGATTGCGTTCATTATCAAGGTTTTCTGCCTGCTTTAGTTTTCTCTATCCAAGAATAATAATGATGTGATGATTTATCATTGATCGCAACTGACAAGGCTCGTAAGTCATTCCCATAACTCGCAACTTTATAAATAAATCCGTGTGATATCAGGATGTATTTATAGAACAGATTTATAAGCCTGACATCATGGTGAAGCAATTATTATTATAATTTGTGGTTTGCTCTAATATTATCCCAGTGAGATGAGACTGATGAGTGAATACAGTTTTATTTTAATGCTACTGTATTAGCGATGGGTCATGACTCATTTTGTTAAGGGCGAGAGGGACGTCGGAGAGTTATTATTTATTAACTCCCAGTTCTGACCAGAGCTGACTCCCAGTTCATGAGCTCATACCCCAGTTCATACGACTCCCAGGTCGTACGTCTCCCAGCTCCCAGCGTATCGGTAGGTACAAGGCGTCCAGATGCCAGACTGTCAGGCATCGTTCATCGTTCATCGTACTGTACAGTGTAAATGCGGTAATTATTTTTACCTCCACACACGATTGCGAACTCTTGCGAAAACAACTGCTATAAGATGCGCCATGTCGCAAAATATTAATTGCAAGTCCCACGGTCATGATTAGAAATTCCATCTTTCAGCAGTCACTATTGCCATCGGTTTTACTGAAAATATTAATGAATCATTTTAAACACCATAATCGTAATAGAAATCGGATAGGTTTAAATAAAATCATATTTATTATTTATTTATCTATTCACGCCTAAAAGGCTTTTACGATTAATTTATTACATAGTTGTACAAAGGAGTATGATAATATAGTACAGAAAATAATAATTACAGAGTTTAAAAGAAGTAAGTATGTACAATAGAAGTATGTAGTTACAGAGTAATAAATAAGAGTTTTACCTGAAGTTACTTTTATTATAATAAGTGGCTTAGTACATAATATAATAACATAAGTATAAAGGAAGTAAGAAGGTAGATACTGTGGAAGTAGCTAGTTACAGCGCAATGGGTGGGCAATAGGTTTATAATTATTATGATGTTGTAAAAAATGAACAATTGTAAAACGTGTTTACAATACAGTAAACCTTTATTAAGGTCGATTGGGTATAACCACAATAAAACATGGCTTTAAACGTCGAAATAGTTGTCACAAAAATAAACAAACTGAATTGCCCGTAGAATGTAGCAATAGCATTATTAACTTTGATTTACTTTAAATTAAAAAAAATATTAATAATATAAACATTTAAATTTATTTTAAGCCACTTCAATTTAACACAATGATCGACCATTTTAGGAATTACCCTCCTTTCGTCAGGACTGTGTTAAGACTAAACCAAGATACACAATAATGAGAGACATACATGAATATTTACGTGTTGGAGTTAGAGATATTTTTCCACTGAACCGCTTTGTTCCTATTGAAATCCCCATAATTACCCCCTCCCCTTTGGTCGGCTTTCAAATTTAAAAAATAATTGAGGTATGGACGTCTTGCCAAAAACATTGAGTTGAACCGAGCAAAATCTAATTGAAAACATTTACGAAGTTTTCGTCGTGTTAGATAGTGACGATTCAGATTAAATTCCTTTGCCACTCCAAATATGTTCACATAGTAAATCCATTTTCTTAAATATATAAAGAATTTATTTTTCTGGGCCATGTTTTTGTAAGTTTTGTTTTGTTTTGTCTTTTTTTTTTTCACCCATTAGCCCTAAGGGAACCGCTGGAAATTAAAAAAAATGCGAATACCGCACAAGAGTCCCAGCAGCTCCTAACCGTCTGGAGCCAGTGAGACTATGGCTTCCCTAATTGGGGTATGTTGTGAGACTTAAGGTAGTGGGGAGGGGAAGGAGATGTTGGAGAAGAAGGTGAGGAAGTACCTGCCTATTCGGATCTGGTCACCAAACACGGCTAAAGCCATTTCAAGCAACGTTTCGATTTTGAATGGTGGTCTTTCACCAGGTTGAGACTGAGAGGTTTTACCACTGTGGAACGTGCCGCAAATATACTTAGTACATGTTATTTTAAATGAATAAATTGTGAAATAACACAAATTAATAAAAATAAATTATTTGCGCACACCGGGATTTGGGCCGAGGATCGTAACCACTCAACCACGGAGGCCGTAAGAATAGCATAAATAATATTATTATATCGATCTGTACCTACCTAGTAGAATAAATGAGATAGAATATTTTCAAGTAACTTGTCGTGTGCCCAAAGAACATTGTTTTAAAAACAGAACTTTTTTTAGGCATTTTGTCACCCCCCCAGTGATGACAATACCACTCTCTTTCAGTAGAGCTTTGTCGAGATTTATTTTTAAATTTTAGTTTTATTTATGTACCGCTTTGATCAATCGCGAGTTCTTGCATTTCCGAGTCTTCCTTTGTATATCCACCGAGAAGATCTCTACTAATTTTAGAGTTTTATTTCCTCGTTTTTCCTGCACCCGACAAAGTCACCTTATTAGATATCATCCGGCAGAGTGGCTGATGGCCACAATGAAAACACTGTATCTTATTGATTTTTCTTTGTTCACTAATGATGGGGCACCCTAATAATAAACTAAATGATGATTTCGAATTACTGACTTTGATTTATGTTGCGTGGTTGGAATTTATCGTGTCTCCCATTTCACGGTTCATTAATATTGTAAACTATCGCATTGATGGCAATTTTGAATGAATCACTATCTTCTCCTCTTCTATATGTATGACGGAGTGAAAGGGCATCCATCCCGGTTTAATTATTTCTATAATCAAAAAAAATACACAAACAAATAAAACGCTGGATACGTTACATAGGGAGATCTGAAATAGAAAACATATTAACACCAAATACATACTAACACCGAAACCACTCAACTACACTTAAAACACCTCATCTTACGAGTATTTATTTTTTCAGCAATCACATATTTTTATAATTTAATTTAGTACTTTTTAATTGAAATCCATTCGTAAAAGCACAAGAAATCCTACTGAGAATATCATTATTTGTTATTTTGTCATAAATATAGGAACATAAAGCACACAATATGTATATATGGTTGACTACCCCTGCAATGACGAATGTTTGCACTATTTCAATCATAAAAATATATTGTTGGCTAACACTGAGCGATACTATAGAATTGGGTGTAGATTTCAGCAGTTGGGGCATTTGGATTGTAACAGACGTGTTATCGTTATACATAGTTTCATTATAAACGTGTTCTACTGTATTTACAGATACATTTTTTTTGTTTTGTTATAATATTTAGTTAATATTTTTTGATTTATTTTACACTATCGTAGAAATCAAATAAAAAATTATCCAAAAACAGTAATAAGAAATTAAGGTTGATTTATTACATTACATGCAGGTAGATTTAATATCAAGCTTATTAGATGATTCATTAATAGGTTACATGAAATTTTATATTTTTTAAATTTCTTCAAAAGGTTGGTATTCACTTTGTGGCGTCATTATTAATAAATGGACTAAAAAATAGTTTTGTATTCACCACTTTATTAATATACACTTATCAGATATAGATGTCTGAGACAAATGTGTGGTAAAACCATGTATGATCGTGTAAAAAATGTCGAGATTCATAAAGAATGCAAGGTTGATGTAAGCGTAGTGAGCAAGATCAAGAAAGGGACGCTTAGATGGTTTGGCCATATAGAGCGAATGAACGAAGAGAGGAGTGTAGGGAGAATAAATGACGCGAATATGAATGGAAGAAGAAGCCGAGGACGCCCGAGGAAGACATGGCACGATCAAGTGAATCAAATACTTGAGTCGGGCCATGTCAGAAGTCGGAATAACAGAAGAGAAAGTATGATACGCTGTATGAATGTGAATGAAGCAAGAAGTGTATGCCAAGATCGAGTTGTTTGGCGGTCCATCCTCTCTGCCTACCCCTGCGGTGAAACGGCGTGATGGTTAGTTAGTTAGTTCACATGTTTAAATAATAACAATTATTCCGAATTAGTAAATCATATTTTAGAAACCAATAATTTCTTCGATATAAGTAAAGGTTTAAAAAAATTTACATACAAATACAACCGGTTTACGATTAGACACATTTAAAAATTTTGAAATCAGAAAAAGCGTTAATAGTGAATTAAATTTAATTGATAATCTCTCTTGAATTTATTTTCGTATTAACATTAATAATAAAAATAATTTCTTTTTTTAATTTCTAATATAAATTTGTTATACAATGTTTTGCAATCCTACTTTAACGGGGAGAGGGACGTCGGGGAGTTATTATTTATTAATTCAAAACACTGTATTTTTTTTTGTAATGCGGATTACAAATCTTTGGTTACGTTTATTTACAAAAAACGCAACGATAAATGATTAAACATACTTTTCTCCACTTTAAAAATTATATTTGTATTTTAAATATTTTGTAAAACATACAATGGGACGGTCAGAAATAGGTAATATTTCTGATTAGATTTTGATAAATACTAAGCCTATGTAAATTTATAAAATATTTTTATATTTAAAAACATTATGTTTATCGTATTGCGTTATAATACTATCATTATTTTGAATTAATAAATAATAACTCTCCGACGTCCCTCTCCCCCTCAATCAATTTTTGTTAATGTGTATAATTTGTCTCTTCTTACATTATTGTGTTCTATGTTTATTATATTTAGTATTCTATATATTCCTGATGAAGAAAGGATCGTTTTAGAAACATGTAGATATGTGTATATTAATAAAGTGGTGAATACAAAATAATTTAGTAATTCTATCTTTATTTTAATTATTTAATAATTTTTGAAGCATCCCTGAGGTGACGATTCTCATAAAAGGCCGTTATAAAAATGATAAAAATATTAACACTATTATAATGGCATTCTAAAAAAGCGAAGGACCTTTTTTAAACATTAAACTTTATCACATATTGAATTGCCGTTCTCACCACAAGATGTAATATCTCAAGTGGCTTTCAAAATAAAAATCCAGCGTGAAATACTAATTTACGATTCATATCAAACATACGTATACGTTACATTTGGGTGCAAAGTCGGTCTACCCCAAAGGGTTTCTCTGTGGGGGTTCCGGGTCCCTTCGAGTCGTTGGGGTATCTAATTTGATCAATTGCTGACCCTTTGCGTTTCTCTTTTTGTAAAAAACCACGATAAAATGGTTATAAAGGGTAAACCCATAAAAATTAAATGCTCGGTCAGAACCCGGAGCCTCTCGCGTTGATGTTATGAAGTACACGGTATTTTGTTTAGGTCTCCAATAATATAATAATATTATGACTACGATCGGAGTTGAACTATCCCTCAAAAATATTCAACGTTTTGTTATTATCATAAAAAAATAACAAATTGATGATTTATTCAGTCCCGTTTGTGAAACATCACCTCAAAGATGCTTTTCTATTGGTATTTGTTTCACAGCTTATACCATAGAGTTAATTATACCAAGATGTACATAATACAATTGATGCTCTGAACTAATATAACACAATGTTTCCATGTACTACTCTTGCAATGATGAATGTTTGCATTGTTTCAATGAGCGTGAAAACATATTGTTCGCTAGCATTGAGCGATTCTATGGAAATTGTTGTAAATGTAATCAGTTGGGGCTTTTGTATTGTTATAGACGTGTTATCGTTATACGCGATTTCGTTATAATCAAGTTCTACTGTATTTACATATAAAAAAACTTTTTTTTTCAGTTAGGTTTCATATCTGGTAGGTAGATTATCAGTAATTTAGGACTTTTTCAAACTATTCACGACCATTACATTATAAGAAATGAAAAAAATTATAATCAAGTAGGTAATTTTTTATATACATTTTTTATGTAGAATTTTTGATAATCGCCATATATATAAAAAAATAATGTTTGTCTGTCTGTCCTTGGTTATCTCAAAAATTACTAAAACGGTTTCGCTGAAAATAGTACAGTTTGTTCTTATTAGTGTCGGGAAGGTTTATAGGGTAGTTTGAATGAAATCCAATATGAAAAACTGTCGCTATAACGTTTGAAAATTAGTATGAAAAACATTGAACCCGCCATGTTTTATTGAGGTTAGCCCATAGATTACATATTCAAAAAAAGGTTTGTTTGGGTAGAATATAAAAAAAAACGGAAAACATATTATTTAAATCATTGAAGAAGATAATATTAACACATCCCAAATGAACCACGAAACCGAAAAACAACAGAAAATAAAAAGTTTTCAGTCGCATCTGGGACTCGAACCCAGGACCTCTACCTATCCGGGGTAACCGCTTAACCAACTTAGCTAATGAGACCAGCACAATTTACGCCATTTACACCGATAAT
>JAHDVE020000759.1:0-15411 GCA_022606495.2 Halesus radiatus
ATATAATATATATATATATAATGCTAATAATAAAATTCTAACAAACAAACAAAACTACCTAATTATGAGTTATGCCATCAATTTATTTTTTAGAACAATTTTGTTCCTATGATTATTTTTTAGATGGTTGGGTAGGCTATAACCATGCAAATTTGTAAAAAAAAACAAGTGATCAATTGAGATGTTCCATCCAATCCTTGCTGCTCTAGACCCATCTTTCCCTTTCGCAAGTCGTGTTAAGACTTGCATTTCTGTACATTCCAGATGTGATCAAATGCTAACAGAATAATTAATTATTTAGTATTAAAAAAATATTTTTTATTGATTTTAATACATCTGTGAATCTCCCGTTGTTTCCGTTACCACTCTATGCAACGACTGTGATTATATATAAACATTGAGTTTGTAAGGTATAGATATATTGATTACTTGCTGGCTTTAGTTCTCCAATGTGTTTATAGGTGGTCTTGTAAAATTTATCTGCCAGTTTCTTTTTAAATTCTAAATTCACCAAATAGATTAGGTATACAATTGGAGGGGTTTTTATTGTAGATCGAACAAAAATAAGATGATTACCTTCATCAGATAATTTGGAGAAATCAGGTGTTTCAGACATAATGCTGGGGAGGTTTTTTGTTTTTTTCGTTAATTTATTATTATTATATAGATATATAACTTCTGTTTTTCGTATTTTCTTTACTAATATAATAAATATAACTAACTACTAATAAAAAAATATTTACATCTCATGCAAGTAATTTCAATTCATATATTTTTACAATTTTCATAAGTTGTATCGAGAACATTAGAAAATACTTAATTTTTTAAATATTTATTTATATTATTAATAAAAAACTGTGTTGGCAATTGCTGCTTAGATTCTTTATGGAAAAATACTTACTTAATTCTTGTTTCCGGAAAATAATCAGATATGTATTAGTGTAATTCTTAAATAAATATTAAATTAACATTTACATTTTTTATTAGTTTTTTTTTTTCTTTGTTTTTTTTTTCCATTGCTAGAATTAACATCTAAATCTAACATTATTTTATGATAGTAATATAACAATATTTGTCAATCCTATCTGCGATTGAGCTACTTCTTCCTATTTACCAACAGCATAACTATTTTTTAAGAAAAAGTTTCCATTTCTTTATCACTACAGTAAAAGTTTAAACTTAGATGGATATTATTTTATAAATAATAAGGATGGCTGGATAATACTCTAATTTATCCTTGTTCTTCACATGAGGCATATATAACATTTCAATAACATAATTTAACAAACCAAACTACATGGATACAATACATATTTTTAAAAACTTGAAATATTTTTTTGGAAATATTTTATATTGTCCACATAAAGAAGAATTTTTAAAATCATACCCATAAAATTAGTATTTTAAAAATACATGTATATGTAATACATTAAAACACAGATTAGAGCTCATTTAAAAAGAGTTTCTCTTAATAGACTATATCTTTAATAACAAAATTATTAGAAAAAATAAAAAACACCCATATTTTTCTGTTTTAAATTTCATGTATAATAGTGGTCTTAAGAAGAGTTTTAGTAAGCCCTCTTCCTCGCACGGGTATTCGGCAAATGGGACCGAGGCTTACACTCCTAAAACAAACAAGGGCCGATCCACTCCAGACAAAGCCATCTTGGCTTCAGCCATCAAAGTCATCGATAAGCTCAAAGAGTTAGGCCCATTCCTTGACCAACTCATGACCAGGCAAGCAGAGAGAACTGGGGGCATCGTCGACAATCTGACCAGCCTCAATTCAACCATTGATGCTGTTTTCAGAGCAGTGTCGGCAGACATTCAATCCTTCTAAAACTAAAACTAAGCTCTCAAACTCGATCTGTAAACCCTGCTTCAAAACCCTCCTCTTGCCGAAGATGTGGATCGTCTCGAAAGAGTAATTGAAGACTTGACCCTTTAAAACAAGGAAAACAAGAACGCTCTGCGGGACACCCAACGGCTATATGCTGAGAACCAATAACTCATCGACTCAATTCGAACTCTCGAAAGAGAACACCAGGCCAAGTTGCAAAAAACAGAAACCGAGCAAAACCGAGCACTACAGCAAGTCAACGGCCTGAAAAGTCAGTTGGAAAGCGAGAGGAAAAAAGTTTCAGAAACAGAAGAGTATTGGAAGAGCAAGAGTAGGCAGAACCAGATATCGATGGAGGAGAAGCTGAGCTTCCTGGAAAATGAGAACAGTCAGTTGGCTCGTCAAACAGACCTTCACGAAGGCTAGATAAAAAAGTTAAGATTGTCATTGGAAAACGAGACTAAAAAAGGAGAAGTCCTCAATAGGACGATCCAATAGAAGATTGAAGAGGTGGAAGCTGTTAATGCTAAGCTCAAGAAGAAGGTGAGGTTTGAAGAGGATCAACTCGGGGAGCACAAAAGGATCATAGAGGATCTCCACAAGAAGAACAACAGAACGGAACAATAATTTCTGGCCATCAAGAACGTCATGGACAAAGAGAGAAGAGACAGCATGGTGGCCCAGGATCAACTCATGCAAAAACTCAGAAAGGCGGAGGAACACAAAGCACTCATTATTTAAGAGCAAGAAGGCTTTCTATAGATGACCGAGAAAGAGCGACGCCAGAGCATGAGCAACGAGCGCGAAGCCACCTCGAAACTGAAGGAGCTGTTCACCGACAACAAAAACTTATCAGAGTTCGCCAGAGAGCTCAAAGACAAGATTCAGAATGCTGAAACACATCGAAGAAACATGGAGGATCAGTTAAATCAAAAGGAAAAGCAGTTCAAAGAAGAGATCGAGAAACTGTCCAGAAAGTCATTTCTCAGCGAAGATGAAATTAGAATGTTGAAGAGAGCACTCGATGAGGAGAGAGGAAAGAGCATGGCGGATGAAGCTGCTATAATGAAGCTGCAAACGGCCATCAACGAGCAGACCGCCAAGGCCAAATACGATGTGGAGCTTATTAAGCAATAGCTGGAGAAGGAGAGACGGAAAAGCATGGCCGACGAAGCTTTAATCAGGCAAATGGAAAAGGTATTGAATGAGAAAACCTACTTTATCAACGAATCCCAAAACAAATTTGCCCTCGCAGACAAGGAGGTTAAATTTTTGAAAGACTAGATCGACAAGGAGAGGAGGAAATCCATGATTGACGAAGCACGCATTAACAAACTCGAGCAACTGCTTAACTAAAAGGTGGAAGTCTTAGAAGTGGAGAAGGCCAGGAATAACAAAAATGATGATTAAATAAAGTTTCTGAAGCAGGAGGTGGATAACGAAAGGAGGAAATCGATGGCAGACGAAGCCAAAATCAGGAAATTAGAAGAGTTGCTATCCGATAAAATAAGATTCGCCAATGATAGTCATAACAAATACTTAGAGTTGGCTCGAAAGACAGAAATGGACGAAGCTGACATCAAGAGGCTCAAACAGGAAATCGATAACGAAAGGAGAAAGTCAATGGCTGATGAGGCCAAAATTAGAAAATTGGAACAAGTGCTTAACGAAAAAGAAAGGTAGCTCTTTGAACACGAGAAACGAAATAGCAATACTTACGAGGAGATGAAGTTTCTCAAGCAGTAAATAGAAAACGAAAGAAGAAAGTCGATGGCAGACTAGGCTAAGATTAGAAAACTAGAGGAAATGTTTCGACAAAAAGCTGAATCAGCCGAACTGTTGAAGGGACAATACGACCAACAGCTACGAAAGACGGAACTAAATGAGCAGGAGATGAAATTTCTGATGACAGAAATCGACAAGGAGAGAAAGAAGTCGATGGCCGACGTCGCCACGATTCAGAAGATGGAGAGACTGCTTGAAGAGAAGGAAAAGTGGGCAGCAGAACACCAAAATAAATACGAGAAGCAGATTGAATTTTTATCCAGGTAGATTTAAAACTAGCGGAGGAAATCTATGGGAGACTAAATGAAGATAAGAAAATTGGAAGGGATCCTCAATGAAAAACTCACATCCATTGAGGATTTAGAGAAGAAAAATTGTGAAGGTGCAAGGATAACTTCGCTCAACCAAGATCAGATTCGCGCACTCAACCAATAAATTGACAACTAGAGGAGAAAGTCGATGGCTGATGAGGCCAAGATCAGGAAAATCGAGCAGATCCTCGCCTAAAATGAGAGAAAAAACATGCAGCATGTAGAAATGCTCAAACAATAAATTGATAATGAACGCAGGAAATCAATGGCTGACGAAGCCAGGGTCAAGAAGCTCGAGAAGGAAATCCAGGAACGAACTTCGAACTACAGCAACAAGCTAGACGAACAATCTCGAAAATACGAGGGACTCAGATAAGAGGTGGATAAAGAAAGAAGGGGGACGATGGTCGAGAAAGAGGCAGTCACTCGCAAAATCAGGCAGCTTGAATAAGAAAAAGGCGAACTCATTAAAAAATTAGAGCTGCAGACTCACAAACTAAGGGAGGCTGAATCAGTCATGAATGAGCTGGAACAGAAGCTCAGACAGTCGGAAAGTTACTTTGTTGAGACAGGTAAGAGGCTTGAGGAAGAAAACAAACGACTAACTGAGGAGAACTTCAACATCCAACGCGTTCTCCAGAACAACGAAAACATCATCGCTTAGCTGGCACAAAGAGCAGAATTGGCAGAGAACGTGGCGGGAAAAGAGATGGGGCAGTTGCGGCAAGCCTTGTCCTACAAATAGAATCAGGTCGAAGAACTTCATTCTCACAATATCCAAATGTCCCAGGCCTTAAAAAATAAAGTTCAGTTTTCCTCGATGGAACTGACTCCTTTCAATGTGCATAAGGAGTTCTTAGAAGATAATAATTCTACGGCCTCGGAACTGTAGAGAAGCCATGTTATCAAAGTGCTCGAGCATGAATCCCGAGTATTCAAACTGGAAAGCAGTCTCAACAACTTACTTCCGAACAAAAACAGCCACAGATTACTTGTCAATAAAAAATATGCTTGAAGACATACTTACTATATTTTTTTAGAATGATATATATACAAACTATATTTTTGTATTAATCAAATTACTGACACATACTTAAAATATTAAAATTTATAGAATACTTGGACATTTTAATATATATCAATAAACTAAAAAAAAAACATATATATTTTAATAGCGGTGAATAATGAATAGTAGACACTTGATAGATATCTTAATATATATAGATCTATAAATCATTAAATAATAAATGCGTAAACCTCGATTTAAAATCCATCGGGACTGGTAAGTCCAACAATACATTAAGAGGAATAAAACAAACATTCTCTTAATCGGAATGGGAATAGCCGCTGCATACCTTATCAAAGTGTATATCGACCATAAACTTCATAAATACCATCTTCACTAAATTACCACGAGATTCCCAAAAAATATAATCATCTCCATTTTGAACAGCCTCGAAGATGCTCTCACCATGTTTTTCATGGAAGCCAACCTCTTCAAAGCACAAGCGCTACAAGTGGATCCTCAATGCAGATTTGGTATAAGGTACAACCTAAACAAGTCCGAGCTGCTAGTACAATAGTACACCTATATCCTGAAAAAGGTGTACGAGAGATACGATATCACCGAAAAATTGTTGGCTATGGCATGTCAGGAGGTGTATCGCTAAGATGCGGAAATAAGTGCGACCTATGAAAAGCTCGCCCAGTTCCCAATCCAGGCCGACTCTGGAAATCTCAGATTTAAATACAAAGGAAAATTGTTAGGGCTAGAGGAGTGCAAACGTACCTTGCATAGAATAACTCTGGAGACTCTAAAATGCACGTCCACACAGTATGAGATGCAGAGGACAAGAGGGTCCCGCATGAATTTGTTTTCCCCGAATTTCTATCGAAACATAGCACGGGGGGATTCTGCTAAAGAAGTGAAGAGAATCCTCAGTGAGGAAGTGGTAATATAGCTTGAAAAGCCAGCCATCTTAGTATTGGAGGCAGCGATTACATACTATTCACGGGACGAGGGTACGGGCATGAGGGTATTTGTAGAGAGGTTGAACCAGTTCAAGGAATAGGCTCTTGGGTTGCTTACTATGAATAAAATGATTTAGTTGAACGAATTGCTCCGAAGCAAATAAATATATTGAACTCTCTCTTTTAAATAATTTATATCTCCTCCATTTTTTGTTTAGGTTCGCTCCGATAATAATTAATTTATTTGAGCTGACAAAAAAATATATGGAAAAAGTATTAATTTCATAATAATCAAAATATATTTTGATATTTTATGAAAATTGGTTTTGACCTACAAAAAAGCAAATCACATTCCAGTATATTGGGGCCCTCCTTGTCCTTCGGGAGTCCGCCACTCGATATATTCGTCGACCATTTTGATCGAGCATGTCTTGCAGTGAAGGCAATTCTGCGCATTGATTTGCAATTTCTTCCCTCCTGCCCCGTCTTCCACAAATTAATACACTTTTGCAGGACAAAATCTAAACGAATATACAAAATAATAGAATCAAAAATCCCATAATTGGATAAGATTTATTTAAAAAATATGGACTTGACTCTTATTTATTACCTTTCCTAAATGCCAGCATAGACGTCGAGACTCTTGTTTGGAGATCCTTCTTTTCCAGGTTTTATGACTAGGTGCGAAGGTTGATCATGTTGATGGCTAGTCCCTGATCGCGCTAGATTATCGAGAAGATCAAATGTCAATTTACGATCATGTTTCGGGTATTAGATAGGCTAAAAATTTAGATATTTATATTAATTATTTGTATAAAACATTTTTTTTTTACTGTATATTAATTTGCAGGCTTAATTGTTTTACTGTTGACAACATTCTTCCTTAAATCGAATGGTTATTTTCCTCCTATTAATTTGAACAATCCCGAATACATCATCCCTGTATACAGATTTTTAAATGAGTTCTTGAAATTTCTCGTCATATGCAGCTCTTCCCAGACCCACGACTTCTTTAACTCAGTTTAGTACTCGTTGACGGTAAGGACCTCCTCTTGCCAGCAGTTCGACACTTTGTTGTAGATGGCACTGGCAGCCACCATCCCTGACTTCATGGCGTTATGCGCCCCCTTAATCTTCATAACGTTGAGAAATCCGGCACTGCAACCAACCAACAAGCCTCCCGGAAATACTAGTTTTGGGATCGAAAAATATCCCCCTTAGTTTAATGCTCTAGCTCCATACTAAACGCACTCACCGCCTTCTAGCTGATCTTTTATGACTGGGTGCGTTTTCGCCTTCTGGAACTCTTCGTATGGGTTGAGGTAAGGGTTTTTATAATCGAGTCCGACCACCAAACCCACATGAATGCGGTTCGGCTTCATATGGTATAAAAATGTGCCTGCATATACATCTGGTCCCAAAGGCCAGCCCACTGTATGCTGAACCTTTCCAGGCCGGAATGTTTTAGAATCTTATTTGACCTACCAAATTTCCTTCAGTCCGATGCCATAAATTTGTGGATCTTTGTCCTTGCGGAGGTTGTATTTGGCGATTATTTGCTAGCTTAGAGATCCTCGCGCCCCTTCAGCAAAAACAGTCTGTCTAGCTTATATTTATATTCCCCTCTGAAAGTTTTCTTTTGGTTCTCCATTTTTGCCGATGCCGGTATCTCCTGTGGCAATTCCTTTCACTTCACCTTTATTATTATAGAGGACTTCGGCAGCAGCAGTCCCTGTGAAGATATCGACTCCCATCTCTGTGGCCCTTTCGGACAGCCATCCGCATAGTTTACCCAAGGATATCAAGTAATTGCTATGATTATCGATTGTTTTGGGATGCAAATAGTGAGGGATATGAATTGAACGTTTTTCGTTTAAGAGAACGTAAAACTAGTCTGATGATACCTTGGTATCGATTGGAATTGGATTCTATAAAATTCAAACCATTTATATGGGTGGAAAATAACATTAGGATATTTAAGTAAACGTATATATATTACAGTTGAGAAATTTCTCCATCCAGGAAACAATTCATCTAAAGCCCTTGGCTCGAAACAATTGCCGCTTAGCACATGATTACCAATTTCCTTACCCTTCTCAATCAGGCAGACCGATATTGGTCTGCGATACTTCTCCTCCTCTTGCTTGAGTTTGATGGCGGTGGACAACCCACCCACTCCTCCTCCCACAATCACGACATCGTAATTCATTTTCTATCGAGTGCTCGAGGCGCAACCAAACCGGAATTTAAATAATAGTTGTTGGCATGGCCTATGTTTTACTAGTAATCTAAACATTATGCTCGAAAAAATAAGTAAAAAAAAAAGTTAATAGATATTTAATATTATATTATTATATATTCCTAGATCCGAAATTGTAAAGTAAGATTCTATTTTAATAGTGCTTTTGAGATAGAATTGGCATTAAACATTAAAATCTACAATAAATCAATAAAATAAATAAATAAAAAAACAATATTTATAGATGTATTTAGTTAGTTGTTATAAAAATATTAAATTTTAAAATCTCTATGTAATTCCTTGATTATTTGTTATTGTGATATCTTATCTATTTTTTTTTTACCTACAAAGTTGGTGGAAAGGATACATAATTAAATAATAAGTGTGGATATTGATACGATTCAGCTCAAACTATATTTAAAATATAAAAGATTTTAATCTATTCATTATTAAAATAAATAATAATATTGAAAAATAGGTAAATATAATAATAAAAAAAAGATATAGTATACAAAATATTTATAAAAAAAATATAATAATCATAAAATCCATTTATAAAAAAAATCCATGAAACTCTATAGTCCTTAAGGAAATTACAAGACTAATAGAATATTAGCCACGGCCAACTTTGCCAATATTCCTCTCGATCTGGTGCCTGTTGATTACAAAGACGGAAAAAATAAATAATTTGTGAAGGTGTACCCTAACTCCACCCTTCCAGCCCTCGAGACAAGAGACGGGCGTTTTTTGTTTGGAGTGTCCACGATTTTCCGATATCTGTGGTTCTCAGTGCACACAGGTCTCGACGCATATACTCAAGTAAAAAATAAAATAAGAATAAATCGTCAACATATCAACATAACATACATAATCACTATTTTTATGTATAATATTAACAGGGATTAATAGATGAGTGGATTGAATTCAGCGATTATGAAGTGGATCGAACATGTGCAGTGCTGTATTTGCAATGTTTATAGTTGGTGCCTTTCGATGAGCCTAAATACAGGGACAGCAAAAAAGAACTCTGTGCTTCAGTGATGAAATTTTTGGAGAACAACCTCAAATCGAAAACATACTTAGTTGGGGATAGTATAACCGTAGCTGATATCAGTGTTGCAAGTAATCTTGTATTCGCTTATAGGTAAAACTAAACCAAAATACATGGATATATCAATTTTTGTTTATATTTTTTCAATATTATGATTTATGATTTATTTTAATCTATTTAAGACTGCTTTTTGATAAGAAATTCCAGAAGGACTTTCCTCACTGCACGAGATGGTTCAGTCATATTAGTAGTCTCAAACCATTTGTTGAGGCTTTCGGAGCCAGCCATCTCTGTGTTGAAGAATATACGTTCCATAAACAATGATTTATACAATAAATTGGAATCATCAAAAAAATATAATTAGACTGAAATAATTATTGTTTTTTGTTAATATGAATATCATCAAATTGAATATTAATGTAATAATGAATGAAATAGTTAAATAAACGGGACTCGGCTATTGATATCATTCTAAATCTATTTAAAATACTAGGTAGCGTTTGTAGAACCTGACCATCAAAGTTCATGTCTTGGGTGTAACTGAAGAATATTGGGGGTGTTAATTTCATTTGTATAATAATAAAAATACATATATACAATTTATAGAAAAACTAGTATAAATATAACAAACTTTCTGAAAAACTCTTTTTTAAATATATATTTTCAACACTAAAAATAACCTACAATTATAAAAACAAACTTAAAAGAAAAAACACTGTTGCGCATCAAATGTCATCAATATCTTTTTCGTTAAGCTTCTTGGCTGGGGCAACATCTTGGTCGGAATCAGAGTCAGAACTTTCAGAGTCGCTATCACTACCAGAGTCGCTTGCGTCGGGGTCTTTTTACATGAAGCCGATGTCGCCTCCCTGCTCGTTTTCATTAACTTCGATGTTTTCGGGAATCTCTTCTTGGGCTTTCAACTGGCGTACCTCTTCAGGAGTGTATTTTAAGATGATATCACATTTTTCGTTTTGGAAATCTCTGAGGCTCACTAAGACTACATCTCCGACTGAAATCCATACCTGTAATGATACACAATTTGTATTTTTTTGTATTTCGTTAATAAAAGAATTGTTACCCTGCGCTTCATCTTTCCACGGATGTTTCCAAGTCTGGTGACGCTGTCGAAGCAATGAACCTGAAGTCTGGCGTTGCCGAGCATCTTCAAGACCTGTCCGTACACTGTGCCTTCTTCTTTCAGGACGAGTTCCCTCTTCGTCTGGGTCTTGTTATTTCCTCGTCTGTAGTTCTTGCCACCTCTACCTTTGTTTTTTGGCATATGGAGTATTGTTGTTGCTTGTTGTTTTTGTTGTTTTTTCCTTTATCGGGTTTTGTTTGAATATTAATATATTTAATAATATAAAAAATAGTAAAAATTAGTTTATACAAATATTATAATTAAATTTCTAAGTTTCTTTTTTTTTTTATGTATTTATCATTTAATTAAAATTACATGTATATATCAATATATTATAAAAGAGATATTTGATGTCATTTTTTTATCTTAAAAAAATCGTTTTATACTCTATTTTCTCTCTCTTTCTCTATTAAACCCTATTTGTATTTTAGCATATGTAATCAAATTTAATTGATAAATAAATGAGTAAGTTAAACTTTCTTAAAGTTGATTATAAAAATATATGAATACATATAAATAAAGATAGAAATAAGTAATGTAATTGTTTTATGAATTCCCACTGAAAAAAAGCTAAACTTTAGCAATATAAATAAGTCCCACCCTCATTGTACGATACATTAAGTATATTGGTTTTGTAATCAATAAAAGAGATAATCTCAGAATATCAGAAATGTATAGTAGTAATTATAAACGATATTTTGTCTCGAAACCATAACCATATAAGAATTGCTAAATAATATATTTTTTCCAAAAAAAGGATAATCAGCATTATTCGAATAATACTTTAATCTCTATTTTATGCATGCATTATCCAATCATTTAAAGAAAACAACACTTTTGTTATTCGAAAAAATCCAAACATAAACAAATCCATTATCTTTTTCGACAATATTCTTCAACAATTCTTTTGGTGTATTATTTTATATTTAATGTTTCAATCCTTTCGAAATTGTATGTGCATTTATATTTGATCTATATATAAATCTGTTTAACTCTTTACCAACCAATATATAAAAAAATACATAATAGCTAATACTATTTAGTCGAACTTATTTTTTTTTTATAATTCACTGTTACTGCATCCATATTTTTTATTAACAAAAAGATATTAAGTAAAATATTGGGAAGTCTCTACTCTTCATAATAGTATAAGGTTGTCCACCTCGTAAAAGAACAGTACGGCTTATGGATTTTTAGGTAACATTTTTAATATATTTTTTAAAATGGGCATGTTTCGATTTTTTTAAAAAAACTAAACGATAAATGTATCAACTCAAATATTTAAAACAAAGTCTATATCTAAAAATCTTTTTTAGACATATTATTTATATATATTATTATATAGCTATATAGATAAAAATGAATAAGCCTTTAGAATTTGTTCAGAACAAAGATAAACAAGCACTCAGCAATAAGCATAAGCAATCACTGATTTATAAAACGATGGGAATCTCCAACCTACAACCTCCGGAAACGCCGACTCAATCAGGAAGTAGCAACGGGGGTTCCTCTTTCCCAAGTCCTAGCCTTAACAAATATTATAATAACTCCCAGTCAAAGTCCAGTATTAGCAATTATAACCTTAGTAACAACGCGATAAATAATAATAATAATAATAATAGCAATAATAATACACATACTAATCATGATCCTCACATACTTCGGCCACGAACTTCCAAACCTGAAAACGCTCAAGCAATCCCTCCTAAAAGAAGTGACCAGTCAGGAGGCATAAGCTCCAGTCAGTCCAGCAAGAACTTCATGGAATCCAAGCGTCTTTCTCCCAAAATTAAAGACTGCGAGGCATACGAATCCATGGTTCCATCAGAATCCAAGAAAAAACTCAGAGGAGTCATTATGAATAGCCCCCCTAATTTCACAGGAAATTCAAAAATGCAAGTCAAGAGGAAAGATGAAAGGTCGTGCCTTCAAAGTAGCGAGAATCTTCTGAAATAACGAGAAGAAAGATTCAAAGAAGAAATTAAGAAAAGTATGGCTCATGTTTTAAATGTTTACTACTTGGACCAAAAGAACTCTTTGGATGTATCTCTCAACGGCTCCGCAGACGTAGGCTCATCTCGCAGAGACAACCGATGTGACGTTACTTCCAAGCCAGATTTCAATTTTATCGAAGTGATCGGTCGGGGAGGTTATGGAAAGGTATGGAAAGTGGAACTAAAAAAAACCCACAAACTCTACGCTATGAAGTAAATGTCTAAAGCCGTGATTGTAATGAAAAAAAGCGCAGAAGGAGTCCAAAACTAGAAAAGGCTACTGTCTCGACTAAACCACCCTTTCATTGCCAACATGGCAGCAGCGTTCCACGACAGAGAGACCCTCTACTTGGTCATGGATCTGATGCCTGGAGGAGACCTGAGATATCACATTGGCGAAAACCAGATCTTTACTGAATAACAAACTCGATTCTTTGTGGCGTGTATCCTAACAGGTCTGGAGTACCTCCACCAGAAAAAGGTTATACATAGGGATATCAAACCAGAGAATCTTGTGCTCGACGCTCGAGGTTATGTACATATAACTGACTTCGGAATCGCAAAGGTATAGAGGGATAATAGTGAGAAGGATACCAGTGGCACTCCCGGATATATGGGTATTTTTTAAAATTATTTTATTCCTCTATTGGAAACTATAATTACTATAATTTCAAACTAGTTAAATTCACTATACATCTTTTTTATTTATTTATTCAATATAGCTCCTGAAGTACTTTGCAAACAACCTCATTCGTACTGTGCGGATTACTTTGCAGTGGGTGTTATTGCCTACTAATTTATGATCGGCAGGAGGCCTTATATAGGGAAAACGCGCCATGAGATCCGCTAGGCTGTGCTAGCCAAACAGGTCCAGATCAAAAAAGGGGAAATCCCTACTGGCTGGTCGATGGAAGCTGCAGACTTTATTAACAAACTGATCCAAAGACAGCCAAAGAGCAGACTGGGCAGCCGAGATGGCATCAGCGAGCTGAAGGAGCATCCCTGGCTGAAGAAGTATCCTTGGAAGAAGCTGTTGAACAAAGAGTTGGCGGCTCCTTTCTTGCCCTGCCAGGCTCAATGCACTGAGATGTCAGATTACGAGTAATATGAAGAAGGATTAATGCAGTACAAAGTACTTTAACGACTGGATGAGCATAAAGATTTGTTTTCAGACTATTACCAAAAATTATCGGTTCGGACTTGATGAATAATTAAACGGGAAATCACGAACTTTTACTTATGTTTTTTTGATTTTCAATGTTATTTCTTTTAATCAATTGTTATGCATTTCTCTTTCTGTTTTTTTTTTTTTATTAATTGATTGCTTTATGTATTTAGTTAATTTTCATAATTTTTTAATAGATAAAATAACATAACTATACTGGAAAATATGAGAAATAAAATAAATTCAACGCAAGATATTTGAGTGGACGATATACTTTACTTTTTTTTATATCTTGAATCTTCAAACGTAAAAAATGGATATGTGTTTAAAATAAAAAAAAAGAAAATATATTAAATCTATATTAATAAACCTCATTAAAAATATATTCTATGTCTGAATAAGCAAAAGTTCGAAAAAAACATATAAATAGTTATATTTAAATCCAGAAATTATTCTCTGTAAAAGTACATTTTTTCCATTTTAACACATTTATGTTTAGCCAATCGATAATAGATTTTGTTGGCTGGATATATTTCTTTGCATGGAGTCTCAGCTTCTACGGCCAGCTCATTCTCAACTACAAACTCAAGAAGTATTAAAAAATATGATCCAATCATAATACTCACAATCATCATCATCATAATTATTGTATAGTGTGGAGGGAATGAATCTGGATTTCCTAGCAATGAACGTCACAGGCTTCTCTTTCTATTCGCTCTACTGTTCTTACGGGTATTTCTTCTCATCAGGGGAAGCCTCGACTGGCAAGGTTGACCTCAATGATTTATTTTTCGCATATCACGCCATTCTGGTAACTTTGCTAATGGTTGTCCAGTCCTATATCTATCCGCGAGGCAGGAACAAAATAATGAAGGCTACCATAATCTACCTGGTTGTTCTTTGGGCATTTGTTATATTCTACGGATTCCTAACTCTAGTATCAAATAATTAAAAAAAAACTAAATTCTGTTCTTTTTTTTTTACTATATATTCTTGCAAGGCATTCAAAACATTCGACCCTCCACCAAGACTATCAGTGTTAAGTTTTATGGGATACTTTAAGCTATCAATATCCTTTTTAAAATACCTCCCTCAGATGTACTGGAACTACGTCAGGAAATCGACCTTAGGTTGGAGCATTTGCAATATCGTTCTCGATTTTACAGGCGGGGCCTTCTCGTTTCTCCAAATGGGCATGGAACATAGCAACGGGGCCGATCTTCACATAAACCAAGTGAAGCTCGCTCTCTCCATAATCAGCATGGTTTACGACATAGTATTCATCGTTCAGCATTACGTTCTTTATCCTCAGAAAGATAACTCCTCCCTGGAGCCTAATTCTCCCAAAAGCGAGATCGGGGAGAACTATGGAGATCTATTGGACCTCGATGCAGTGCCTTCAGACAGGGTGAAATTAGAGACGTAACAAGATAAAGACTTCCATAGCAGAAAAATAAGTTCGGAGAATTAAGTGGCTTTGCAACGTCAACCGATTCTTCAACCGATATGATAAGGAGGGTACCAGAGGTCATAATAATGACCATAAAAAAATATTAAATATTAAATAGTATCATTATCATTATTATTATTTTATTACTATCATCATTTGCTGGAGAAACCAGAGCAGAATATAAAAAAATCTAACATAATTATGGCAAATTAATTTGGTTTTTCTCTATTTCAATAATTAATAATTATTAATATATATTTTATAGATATATATAAATATAAAATTATAAGAAATGTATATATAAATTGAATGTATAAATAAATAAAGATATAAATACATCAATACAAAATTACAAGAAATCTCAATTCTCCTATCTTAGTTTTAAATAAATAAAAAATATGTATAGTTAAATTTGAGTTAGGAAATAATTATATAAATCTATTTTTTCCATTGAAGTCAGG